>JAVFBZ010150600.1:4193-19346 GCA_032466195.1 Katharina tunicata
CGAAGTATATAACGTCACGGCTTCGGTGTGAATTCACAACAGCGTCGACGTCGTAAATGAGATGTATGACGTACTTAATTCAGATATAAATGCAGTTTTCTGGCCTTTATTGCTTGGTAAAGGGTCGGACAAATGGGGGTTGTTCCTAATTGACGACGAGGAACCGAAGGTCTCGAATAAGTGGTTTGATAACATCCCCCTTAAACAAGGAGCCGATTTCACGAAGTCGTTTTTAGGAAAATTTAAGAATGATATACTTCGCCTAATGTTTAATATTTAACATGCTGCACTTATTGAATATTGAAAAGCAGAAATGAAAAAATGCTATATTATCAAAAGAAACACGTAAAGTCTACATTTCAGTATATTCATTCTGGCAAGAAATTGATTCGTGATTTTGGTCCCTTATCATCTTTGTAAACAACAAACTCTGTAACCGTGATATATTTTTCAAAAAACAACAAGAGAGCATACAATCTGCAATTTAGAATTTCCCTAGTAGCTCGGAATGGTTTCCAGAAATAGTTACCGGGTCCTTATATAAAGATTTATTGACTGGGTATGTACGCTGATATAAGTAAATCATTTCACTTAAATGACAGCGTTCCAGCTAAATGGGTGAAGGGATAACCTTGAACGACGCCATAGTACATTTTTAATACAAAAATACGATACCACCAAAAACGGCTTCCTGACCTCTTAGCTCAGAGAGCACCAGGGCACACGAGGCGTCCACCAAAACCACCCGTGGTCCTTATATATATTTTCGTAAAAATGTAGATAAAGAAATTTTGCTTGCATCCACCGGGTATATATCTATGTAGCCATTCTGCACGCTACCCGTATTTTGGGACAAAGTCATTACAACTCATTCATTAAACAATCATTCAAAGTGCCTGTTACTGCCAGTTATGTTATTAATTTGGCGTCACCAAAATTTATCTTTTCCGGTCAATTAATAAACCCCACTATACCGCAGTCTGGACAAAATTACTGTATGTGGTCTCCACTGGTGCAGCGTGGGACGAGATGTCTGGTTAATACCAATTCGTTGCTCTACGTTACCTGGCATCTATATCATGGTTGTTTTATGTGATTCACGTTAACTGTTAGGTCGTATAGGATTAATTTAAGCGGAGTTGTAGAGTGGCGAAACGCATTGCCTTCAAATTGACATGAATTCAATCATAGCTAGGGATGTGTGCATGTTCTTCGTGTTGTCTACCTACTAAAAAAGCCTTTAGAAACTAATTTCGTGTTCAAATGTATTCCCTGACGGACAAAGTCTGATCTTTGTCAATGGCACAAGATTAGCAGACCTCATCCACTATCAATTATTTAATGAGCATTTTGTCCTTGTTGACATTTTTTGCAGTCTTTCTTTGTTCCCAGTAATATTTGTATGTGCTATACACTTAGACCTTGAAAATAAAACATGTTCGGGTAGGCTAGCAATACGAAGAACAGCATAGCAACACGAGATTAAAACAAACTCTATCCGGTACATATAGCAAAATGAGTTCATATCAATCCTCTCTGGTAGGTACATATGACAAAACGATATCATAACATACCCTATCCGGTGCATATTTTCAAATTTATTTCTTAGTATTTGGTTATAATAAAATATTACACAAACTCAATTCACTTTACTTAGTAACTGTTGGAGCTTCCAATTCATAATAATGCATTTATTGAATTTTAATTCCCATTTTAAACTAATAAATTCCATTCTAGGCATTCGGGGTCTACTCTCTTTGATGTAAACTTGTCCCCAGTCTAACTGCTCTGTTTTCGCTATCTGTCTTGAAGACAGTCATTTATTATCCTCCTACCCATACATGTCAATTCGAATTAATTGGTTTTCGAAGGCAATGTCTATTAAGTTCCCACGAGTGGAATGGTTGCTTTTGTTCAGTAGCTCCACGTACAGATTATTCATATTACTGAAACAAAACGAAAACATAACTTTGATGGATTTTCAACTTCTGGGTATATTGATAAGCGATGTTTCGGCCTACTTGCTAGCAAAGTTATATTTTTGTATGTGCCAATTTTCTAAAAGCCGTTTCAATTAGTTGAAACAAAACGGTCAGAACTGTATCGCTCGACATATGGCATGTGGCAATCAGGGATTCTGTCTCACCACAGACGCTGAATGTTTATCCCTTGCTCACCCGAAAGGTCACGGGTTTAGCTACATACTCATCACTGAATTATTGATTCCCGTTATGAAGACAAAGACCCCAATTTAGGTATACATGTTTATCATGACATCAGTAGCGATTATCCATTTCTGCATGGTGGTGCATTTCATAAATTTTCGTCATTTTGTATTACTTTGTATTTAACCCAATATCTATACTGTGCTCTAATGTTTATCCACCAGACTAACGAGTTATCCCGTTAAATCTGATATTTATTTGAACTTGCCCATTTGTGTGCCACCTTCCTGTCACCGTCTCTGATAAATGTCGAGCAATCAATAATATAAAAAAAAACGATACTATCCGCGATCTAAATTCAATTTGACATGATGCTTCCATCCCACGTTGGCTATAAAGAAACAGAGACAAATGAATCAAATAACAAATGAACTTTTGCACATTGATTAGACCAAACATTGTGGCTAATATCTTTGGACAACAATAGCGTACCAAATCGCCCACGTCCTTCGTCAAATCGTGCAGGGGCTGTATGCTTTTCAAATGATTATAGATACAAGGAAAGAGACAATGCTATATATCTATCTATGTAGCAATAAACATCATATTTGGCTTATCTTTCGATATCTCGCGCATATGCCTAACGTCGCCGTAGGCACCGCCCTCATAAAGAAAATCGTGACGTAGTCAAACAGTACGAACCAAACAAACCGAGAATTTGACCAAGCCTTGAATAAAACACGGAACAATTGTCCATAAACTGATATGGTTTTCGACCTTTAACTCAGTGCAAGCTTTTTTGTTTTGAACAAGTGAATGTGAAACTGCATACAACAACTGCTTGTCCTCGCTGGGATTCAAAAGTTAATGATTCCAATTATTATTTCAACTCATGTTGAAAAATGGCTGTATTTTATGTTTTTTTATCTTATTTACTATCTTAACAAGCCTTATTACCTTGAACACATCCTTTCGAAAATTGTTTTAAAATGGTTAAAACAGGCTTTGTCCAATGTCGCATTACAGTTATTTATAATAGGAAGAACACATTTACATGTATATTGTCTGCATGATAGCCTAATGGCGAATACCATAATAGCAATTGAACAACCAAAAAAACATTTTGCGTGTTGAAAATGTTTGTTAATTATTTATAATAGAGCACAACAACCCCTGATTCAATATGCAGAGTAATTAGAAGACGATCTTATATATAATGATGTGAAGTTCTCGTATCTAATAAATTATATTGTTGGTATTATTGGGTTTTTTTTGTTCTATTTACACAGGCCGACCGTCTGATTGCTCTGTTTACACTAGATGTCTTGAAGGAATTCATTAGTTGTTATCCACCCCAGAACAAATGTCATTTGGAAATAATTGACCAATGCAGAAAATATATATAACGTTTATAATAATAATGATAATATTATACGGGCCCCGCTGTGGCTATGTGGTCCCCTTCACTGCACACGGAATAGGTTCGATTCCTACTGTTCCTTATGAATATAAGGGAAGTGTTCCTGAACGCGCAGGCTATACACAAATAGAGCCAAGCGAACCAGCCAACAAAATAACTTAACCACAATATATCAGGCACTTGGGATAGCACTTCTGAATTTACTCCAGCTAGTAACACCTCATACACGTTTTTATTACAGAGACTAACTTTATTCAGTCATTGGAAATACTTATGCCAATTCGAAAAGTAAAGTACTGTTATTTCTTATATGTATAATGTTTAATGTGATAATGTAACATTTTACTCCACAAATAGGTAGACTGCGCTGTAATAAAGCCAGGTGGTATAACTTTGTAGATCGCTTAGCTCATGTCCTGCCCTGTATATTTTGAAATAGTGGTATAAGTTTAAATCGTGGCCTATCCCATAATCATGTAACCAGTAAATCACATGTATTGGCGGTCACAATTGAAAAACACTGAACATTACTTTTTACAATGTGTTTTGTATATCCAGAGATTTTCGTAGAAACTCTTCAATGCAAGAGCCCAAACAAATTACCATTCTGCCGAGGTCCCATTCCCTTTCGATTTGCCACCGTTAAATGTGTTTCACCACATTACCCCTAGGGAAGAATGGAGCTTACCGCAATGTCTCTGGAAAGACATATGTATATGCTAGTATCTGCTTACAATGCCAGTCCTTATATACGTATTAAATGTATACGTATTGAATTCCGCGATAGGAGAGTTTAAGTCAATGTGTGTTTATATATTTAACCGGCAGGGTATAGGACTGGGGACAGTGGACTCACTTGACGATTATATTAGGAAATAATCAGATAAACCCGTCATTCACGATCGATGATGCACTAAAATTTTGGGTCAAAGCAATTGGTCTTTTCCGGCCAATTTGTAGAAACCCTCTATCAGCAACCTGTACGTAATTGCCCGCCATGGCCTCTGTTTGCATAGCGTGAGAATATGTCCGGCCAAATACAACCAATTTAACAGCTTGGTATTAGGGTAGACAGCTATGACCAGGGAATCACGTCAAACATAACACTGAGCAGGACAATACGAAGAATAGCATTTGATGTACAGTGTTATCGGGAGTTATAGCACTGATTTGTGTGGCAGTGTGGGTCCAATTGTTCGTCCCACAGTGTAAATACACTTATACACAGTCGAGCCTCTAGGCACTTAGTGTGTTTGATGTATTGAATAACGTTGTTATGTTTACCCAACCCTAATACTGGTAGCACTTAAAACATGATGCAATGAATTATTATAAAATACGTCAAAAAACGCCGAATATCAATACGGCTTTAGCGTTATAATTTACTTATAAGACATCTTAATCCACACGGTAATGGTAGCACTTCATAAGAATATCAAACCAGTTGCTTTTTCACATTGGCCCATTACAGAGCCAGACTTGTCGTAGTTTAGCATCTTAATTAAACCGCGCTTTGAAACGCAGCATTTGCATTCATGTTTAAATACACTCTTATCTTTTAGAACACCTTTATGATGACCACATTCATTACATATGAACCAAACACATCAAGTTCTAATTAAAAAATAATTCGGGGAAGCTAAATCATTTCCCAAAACTTTACCCATTAGTGAACCAACACTAAACGGTGATTTCTGCTGCATCAAAGGTTTCAACAAAAAATTCGGAATTAAACTGTAGCCGTGTTTCAAAACTCGGGCTTCATAGGAGTTATGGTGTATATTTGATGTGGATTGTTATTTTATTGGGATTTTATGCGATGTGAGAGCGTGCAAGCCCATCGAAACCAGCCTCAAATACACTCTCAACAGAGGGAGACGCCACGGTACTAGGATATTACTCAAAACAGGCGGCCACGGCAAATAGTTTTCAGACTTTGCTCAGAGTGCACCAGGGCACAGGAAACTTGTTATCATCCACCCGCTCTCCAGAATGGAAGAAACGTTTGTATAGATCAAGCTATTGTTTAAACCCTGGCATCGTGATTCAGAGCAACTTTCTCTTTTGGACTAATTACTTTAGGAAATAAGTTATTGTCAGCATTCTAAATTCAATTTTGCTTAATATTTCAATCTCACTAAGCAGAAGCAGGAACTGAGGCAAGTGAATCAACTAACAAAGGACTTTTTCACCATACAACAACCGATGTAGGTAATGGCTTTGGGTGTCTGCCAATAACTAGGAACATATACAAATATTATCTTTCGAGATAATAACATTATTGACTTATTGGACATAAAGTACTTAGCTGGGGCTATCGGCACACTTACTGTGATATATCATGCCGAGCCTGTGTGTGCCAAATCACGTATAAATACAAAAAAAACGTTAGTACTTATTTTGAACCCGGAACAAGCATAATATTTAACATGCTGTATGATTTTGGTCAGCTACAGCGAAATATGTTCTGTACCTGTGGAAAGCCACAAATTGATTGCTAATTTTATTCGCCTACCAGGAAGCAACTTCTATTGTCACAACCAATTTAATACTACTACACACTGGCTAAAGGCCGTATGTTTAACCCATACTAACATATTTTGAACTGTAGCAGCATTATCTATCAAAAGGAATTTTGGATTGTTAGGAAGTTTTACTGTTACTGCTTTATGTTGGACAATGGCCAGTATATAAGTGAAATACCCTATAGAACACGGCATAAAACATCAATCACTTGATACAATTGAGAAACGTGGAAGACATTTGCTACCGCTTATCATAAATAAACGCGAAGCATATAATTGCATAACCTTGCATAAATTCTCACAAAATAAAGGAAATCGGATGTACCTTGTTGAAGTGTAAGACAAAATTAGTATTCAGAATTAACAACAGCAGTCTTGAAAAATGGTTTCCGGATTGTGTGGATAACTTTTAGTATCTTTATTTATCCATTTTAGTCCATTCATACATAATGGTAAATTTTCCTACATGGCATGGACGTCCAACGTACATGTACACAACAACTGACCAAATTGTCTTAAACAATATAATCCAGGTAATCCACTCACCGATGTCATACTTTTTAAAATCTGATGTCTACAGTTTATTTACACAAGACTCTCTTCTTTCCCTTCTTCTCCTCTAAATCCGTCACATCACACTATATTTGTAAAACAAGAAGAAAAAAACATCCGATTATAAGATTGTGTTAAGTTATGGTGTTCGCACATTATCAAATTACACCAACAGAGGCGTTAACCCTAAGATAACAAATAAACAAACGATTTCACAATACCAGGAGTCTATATATGATCTATCTACATGTAGCATGTGGCTATTAGCTGATCAAGTTTTCATTGCAACTCTATGGTTCTTTTGCACATTTATGGATGTTCAAATTTAGTTCAAAATATCAGCAAAATCGTTTTGACAAATAGCTGTATTTTACGGAATGCCCATATTTATTAAATATACCAGCTTGCTTAATATGCCTTTATTAAATTAGATGCATATTATACATATAATAAAAAAAACACTACAAGAAGGAAATTAACATCATACTATCTAAATTCCATGGTTTTAGATTGTTATGTGACTACAACAATACGAGTTTCTGTTCTTTCTATCGGTTGTTATGTCAAAGTTGAAATCAAAGCCCTCGGCATTACAACAGCTGCTGAAGAGATATTATCAGTGGTCTCTTCATGTGAAGCATAGTTGGGCTATCTCTCAGGTCCAGGGCAATTACATTACAGCGTTACATAAGGATAGAGACATGTGGTTGATGATAGCGAAACTGTGTCAACATGACCAGATTACCCTCAAGTGCAAGAGTACATTAAGCATAGATTCATTAGGTGGACAAGATCATCGTGTGGCTATATATGCGGAATGGGCCTAATTCCAATACTATCTAACAGGGAAAAGATGAACACAATCCTCTGGAATAGCTGTAGGACAGTTCTTTGTATCTGATTCCTACTCATTATCTTTTTAGAGCTACATTAAACAGACACATGTAAGGCGGAATTGGCAACGGGGTGTATTTTCTTAAAATTTTGTAAGAAACATTTTCTTCGTAAATGATGGTGTCCTGGCTTACCATGGGCCCTTATTTAGGACGCTGTTTATGGCTCCGTTGTATAACATCTTACTAAATAGTATGCATCTAAATTCTTTAAAATAAATGTCAGCGTATTAGGTGAAAAAGGCCTAAAATTTGTTCGGCAATTTCAATAGATATTTTCGAATAAATTGCATGGAGAGATCAAACTATATTGGATGGAATGTCTACCATAGAAATGGTTTCTTAATGCTTCTCTAAAAGGACGAGAAGATCAATTTCCATACAATTTTTCAATCCAACACTAGAGAGACATTTCTTCTCCCTTAAAGCCGCACTGAGAATTGTTCTATTGATATGAGCGGGCGGCTGGACGTGAGCTTCGTGTACCATAGTGCTCTCTAAATTATCTAAGTAACGTACTGTTCCGCGTCATGAGTAGTATTTTTTATTATTGCCAGCATATTTGAGTGTCATATCCTTCATACATTGAGTGGAAGAACCTTCAGTACGGCGTAGAACTATATAACAGCAAACAAATCCATTTATATGAAGACTTTGCATAATCGGTATTTGCTGCAAACCAGAAAGACACATTGTATAAAACAACTAACGCTGTAATCAGTGATCGGAATATTTCGAATGAAAGGACACCTTATTGAACAACATTGGCCAAGTCTGGAATGCGCCACAAAAATTGTTAAATTCATCTCCAATGAATCCAAAACCAAACAAAAATTAAATAATGATGTATAAAAGTCCATTTCTGTGATTATTATATATTTTGTTTATTTTCTCTGGCAACAATCAGCCAATCTGCCTTTGCTGAATATACAATTTACTTACAATGGCAACGAAGGCCACAGAGGAGTTTGATGAACTATAACAAAAGAATGGCTCCGATGCTATTATTGTAAATATTTCGTTTTAATTCAAAACAATTTTCAAGACATAAGTCTAAACTATCAGAGGATATGTGTATATAGTGGGTGAATGGCATGGGAAAGTAAAACAATAGTAAAGCATTGACATCAAGAAAAACTTCAACTCTATTTATAATACATATTCCAAGCCGACTATTATTACTCATGTTTCGCCAATGTTTTTTTGATTTTCATCCTTTACTATTGTTTTGCCTTCAAATTATATCCACTACATACATGTACATGTATACATATCTGTAGGTTTTAAATGTCTTTGAAATGGTTTTGTATTTGACCCAGATATATAGGCATTGCTGGAATCTATATTCGGTGAGACTTCTTTTATTGTTTAAAATATAAAGGAAAGATAACGGTGTCTGTGGAGATCGCAGGTTGTTTTTAAAAAAAAAAATTCCAGGCGTTCCATCATACATACAATAAATCAAAGGTTACCCAAGTCGTGAAAGGTCCCTCTTTTCCCAGTGCACTAAGCTGTTTCCATAAGTAAATAATGACATGCACACATGTATATACAGGTTTGTTTGCCCATTGCACACATGTATATACAGGTTTGTTTGCCCATTGCACACATGTATATACAGGTTTGTTTGCCCATTGCCCACATGTATATACAGGTTTGTTTGCCCATTGCACACATGTATATACAGGTTTGTTTGCCCATTGCACACATATATATACAGGTTTGTTTGCCCATTGCACTCATGTATATACAGGTTTGTTTGCCCATTGCACACATGTATATACAGGTGTGTTTGCCCATTGCACACATTGCGTTTTGTGTATTTAATAAGGTTTGCTTTGTATGTTTACCACACGGACAAATGTCTTGTAATACTATCTAAAATGCGAAACAATGAATAGCACCGAACATAAAATGTCACCACGAAGAAGTAATTTGAGTTGATCGGTATGGTCTGTTTTTGTGATAAATGTCGTTCGTCTATTAATAAACGGTAGTACTTTATATAAATAGAACAGAAACTGTTTTGTAGATTATACCTTTGTGCAATCAGTCAATACGACGTTCAGTTTGTCTGATGCAATCCTACCGCTTGGTGGAGAAATAATCTTTCCGGCCAATCTATAGAAATACATCGATCAAGTCCCTGAAATCAAATATGCTGTTCGAGTTTCAGTTTCAATGGAGTTATGAGTGGTTTGTGTAACTCTAGGGTGCAATTCATTATACCGTATGGGTTAAGGATACTAACCTTCGCTGATTAATCTAAAGGGAATATCTTAATCGGACTTTTGGGGTAGAGACTCGCATATCAGAATTAGCAGAGAGATCGATTCAGTTAACTAACCAAAAATAAGCGTAGTTTATGTAATTTATGTCACCACAAACCCGTTAATTCCACTGCCGTGCCGAGTGAAGTCTAATTCTGGCCTTTCGATGACGTCTATACGGAGTTATACAGACCACAGAAGAAACGCAGAAAAGCTTCGGTATATATCGACTTCTGTGAGACTTAACCCTTTTATCATATGACTAACATCATAATAAACATACCTTGTTAACTGATATCACAGTCGTCAAACGACACAACTCCCAGTATTTTGCCCCGCGCAGGCCGATAAAGACGACAATTGTAGCAAAACAAAACCAAAACAAAACTTAACACCCTTTAGCAGGTTTACAGCAAGATTTAGCATATATCGTGTCTATATTACGTCTTACAAATTTACCACGTGGCACATTAAATCTCATTAGTGATTAGAAAATATGATATATTCATCTAGTAATATAATAAAGTATATTCAAAATAACATCCATGCTTATGGCATACGGCATACCGTTACATGAATGACGTCGTATAACAGTTTGTTATAAATTTTCATGGCGCATGTAATAAATGCTAACGAGCAATCGAACAGTCCCTGCGAATGTTCAGCCGAACAGGTTCATGTCGTCGATGGCAAGGATGCCGAGTTACAGAGCAATTGGTAAATCGATGCCATTGGAGGAATTATTCGCTAGTATGTACACAGTTTTACATTAAGTGTCTTGAAGAAACTCATTAACCATACATTACACAAGACATGCCAATTTGAAATAATTGGCCCGTTCGGTCAATAAAGATTAGAGATAATGGTTGACCTGATTGCAATTGCTCCACATGCACATTATTTTTTGACTACCACAAGACAAATATATTTTCTTGTTTGTTTTTTGTTAATTTGTAGCGAAGCACTTGTGTTAACGATCGATGCCACATGCATACTCAACAATACAATTGGCTGTATTTCACTGTTTATATGAAGGAACTCACCTGGCCACCACCTACAGCGAAAGTGACCCCAGAAATCTGAAACTGTTGTTGTTGTACCACCTGCAAGTTTTGCTATCTTTTATAATAATTAAGTCCAAAACGTAATGCAGTAGCCCACATGACAAAACACATTGCCTCCAAATGAACTTAAAACCAGACACAGATATGTAATGTGTGGTTTATAAATACATAACACCATTTTGGAAGTCTTTTCCATTCCGTGTTTACATGTATAAGAATGCCTGAATGGCACAAGCTGATTGAGATATCTTTGCAGAATGAGCTACACATGCTGCCCCATTTGGGATCTGTAGACGAGTAAGTAGATATTTCCCCCACTGGGTATTTGTAGATTTGGCATGACGTATCTTCACCACTTACGTACGTGGTTCGGCAAAACATTATCCACCCGCTGACCTCTGACATTTTCTCAGAAATGTACAAATTTATTTGGCGATATTACAATTCACGTTACATTGATCCTATCGTATGTTTTTCAACACTACCTCTATCATAATCACATATTAGTATCACATAACATGTATACTAATAATAAGCAGTGTGTCATCTAAAAGTTCTAAAACAAGTAAGCCACATCAAATATGTGTCATCCTCTGTCTATGTACATGAACCAAAGACAAAGACTATTTGTAAAGATTGATTTTCTGGCAAGGTGTCTTCGAGTTAAATCAAGTGTACATAACTAAATGGATTGCAACAGATTCCAATTTTTCTGTATATGTCCGAAAAACATCCTAAGGTAAATGATCCAAAACAGTTCACAGAAACCGTCTAAACATGTTTACAAAAAACATACATTGATTCAGTTATTAAGATAATAGGTTAACAAATACAGGGTTATTGCGAGTTTTTTTAATGAAGCGCTAGACAGACCAAACACAGGGCGCTTATAACAATACAAGAATTGAAATTCGGTTTTTTAAGTACAACAAGTTCTAAATGCCGTTCAAAAGAGTTCAGTGACTATAAACAAGTAATTACAAACCGTGTAGATGGTTCTGCAAACCATATAAAGTTATTGGAAGACCACAATATTATAAAATTATGTTACTAAGAATTATATTTAAAAACAAAATCCGTTATACAAAACTATTGTTTCAGGTAACTATTTAGAAACTTACTATCTATACTACCCAATCTGAACTGTCATGGTTCAGAACTAATACGTTGATAATAAAATACCACCCTTCGTCTGTTCGAGTTTCGTATTTGTGTTAATAAAAAAAGTTGTTTTCGAACGTCTTTCCCCTGTGCGGATCGGGTATCTAATCTGATATCCAGTATTTACTAGTATCTTGTCTTATAATATCGGATATGTATAAACATTTCTTGCATTGTTTGTAGTGCATATTAGTGTCACCGTCAAACAGAATTGGAGATAGATTAGTAAAAGAAACTGACCTGTGCCCGCGATCTAAATTGAATGTTGCCTGATAATCTTATCCCGCGAAGGCGATCCAGAAATAGAGGTAATAAATCAAGTGACAAATGGACTTGACCACAATACCCTAATGAAATGCTTCTGGATGGCCGCCAACAATTAAGACTACATAATACATGTTACAAGCCCTAGTCTTTTGGTGTCTTGTATTTGTGTTTATATGCATGCTGTTTCATCTGTCGTTTCACTCTGCAGATGACCTATCTAGTCTATTGGATACAGAACATGAGGACGCGTATATATTCCGTGGCGCTGGTAAACGTCATCAGCAGCACCATTATGGCTTACAGAAAATATAATTCAGAATGCCTCAAAACACCGTACGAAATCTAACCACACCTTGATATGCATGATACGTAAACGATTCAATGTATCCGCTAAACAGATTTATGTATATAGAATAGTTCTTGAAAAGGTTTTTCATTTTGTAGTAATTACATTTTCTTGGTGTTCACACGGAATCCAGTGTTTGATTGGTTCCATTTTTTGATTTCATACACCAATGAACCGAAAAAAAGTATTAGCCACGCCCACTTAACCGACACACTTTTCAAGTTTCAAACCGGTTGAATATTGTTTATAAATACCTCAATATTTACAACATGAAATCATTTTAGTATATTTCGAAGTGTCGTCTGCTGCACGACTGCACGAGTTAGGCTGCGTCTCTGTTGCGTATAGCAAGTTTGACAGCTGGGTTATGTCAACAAACAGCATGGCAGTGTACGGAGATTTGGACATTTTTGCAGTCAATCCTTAAATGAACAGGCGCATGTCGTCCCAAAGATTCGAGCACAAATATTTCCGTGTGCAGGTCTATGTTGGAAAGTTTTTCAGTGTTACCAGCAAACCGGTCTATTGTGTCTTTCACAAGTAACCTATAAAATAATGTAAGTTATGAAAGATTAGGGCACCATGTTTTGGCCCCGGGTAATGTATTAATGTGTATTGCGGAACATGTTTTCTCCCTCTCACTAATTCGGCCTATGATATGCCAAGTAAATCACACATCTACCAAAGATTTCCACTACCACCCACTAGTCACTTCCCAACATGTGCTAATAAAACACAAACACAAGTATAGTGTGAGCATGAACAAATTTGGTTGATTGATTGATTGATTTGAAAGGGAATGATCCTGCAGTGGTAAGTTTTAAGGCATGAATGTTAGCGCATTAACAAACTGTCATTAGCCAGACGGCAGCCCGAAACACAATGAAATACTATGACAGAAACTGATCAGATTAGAACATCTGTTTTTGCGAATTTAAAAATATGTCTGCTAATTGTTAAAAATAAAGCATCGAAGTTAATAACGATATTAATTATATGTGGATTTTGTATATTAGTTACGCCGATTGACATTATTGGTTTTCTGACGGCTCTATTTACACTATCTGTTTTAAGAGTCATTAGTTATCCACCTTATAATACATGGCGATTCGAAATAATTGACCGTGGCAGCCAATATAGATTACTGTCAAAGCAAGTCGAGTAAAGCTGGTCCCAATACCAGAATGTAAGATAATATTTGAGAGTTATTTATGTGACTACAACAATATGGGCTTCTGCTTCTTTGCTTTCTGTTAAGCTCATACCAAACCCCTTGTAATAAAAACAAATACAGAGTGGTCTGTCGCGGCTCATAATTGAAAACTCTATCCTGTCTTAAGCAATGTTAAACACCTGTTATGTACACCACTGTTTGTTTGATTAGTGTTTAACGTGGTTCTCAAGAGTATTTCACCTATATGGGGACTTTGCGTTGCCGGTGTATGGTGGAAAACCGGAAAGACACCTCGTAAAAAAAAAAAGCACCCGGCGAACTCCTCAGCCACCAGAAAACTTCTCATAACTGGTTGTTTTGGCTCTATAACATAAACAATCACTCAATAAATATGCACCAAATCCATTTACTGTATTTATTTATTTGATTGGTGTTTATCGTCATACTATAACTATGTGCTGACGGTGTATGGTCGACAACCAGACGGAAACCTCGTAAACATCACCTCGTCATGTCCGCAGCCTTAAGGAAATTTGCAGCATGTAGGCCATGCAATTATCATTCGCTCCAATTTGACTCCAGCATACAGCATTCAATTCCTAAGTGCATGTTTTAAACAGGGTCTTTCTGAATTGTATTTTTTTATATTTGAGAGCAGTTATAGAATGGACAGTCTGGACAAATGTCATCTCTTTAACTTCAGGAATTATCCGAATACAAGCCGGTTGTATTCTTGGTTAACCCAGGCTCTCTTGTTTTTTTAAAAAAGCCGATTAACATGGTTTACTGTTATTTACACATGTCATTTACAAAATTGAAATACAAAAAAAAAAACGAACACACGTTGTGGCGCGTTTCTGTGGAAATTCGTGTTAAGCGACATGAAATTCAAATTTTGACGAATGCAAATAAAACTTGGGGAAAATACTGGGGTGGTGATGGTTATTTAAAGCTGCAATTCTGGCAATGATGTGCCTTTCTCATTTCACTGTACACGAGTTACAACACGCCGAAACATTGCGATTGGCCGCCTCCAGTTATCTGAATCGCAATCGGAAGTCGCACGGCACATGAACGTCAGGCAGAGCACTATTTCACGTCTTTGGAACAGGTTTCAGCGATTCTAATCTGCAGAAGACCGACCCCGAAGTGGTAGACCTCGCATAACAACTGCAGCACAAGATCGCTACATCCGGGTCCATCACTTGGGTCACCGAACTACCACAGCAACGAACACAACTGGGCAATTACCTGGTTTGAGACGGGTGTCTGCACAAACCATTCGGAACCGACTTCGAGAAGCTGGTTTACGGGCT
>JAVFBZ010150611.1:3131-19342 GCA_032466195.1 Katharina tunicata
CCCCCCCCACGATCACAAGTCTGTAAAAATATGTAATCTAATAAGAGGCAATAGATACCCCTACAAATATGTAAACGAGTGGCAGGATGTTAGCTCTTGATGCTCCTCCAATGATTAAAGAGGCGTGAGGAATTTGATTTCTTTGGGTACATCTTTCTACAAACACATTACGCCCCACAACCAACCCAAATTTGTCATAAAATATCATGTCATTGTGTCTTGCAAAAATTATTTCTTTTAACATTTTGTTAGCACAAATCATACTACTGCATACTACTTATCAAGTTTATCATAATATCATAATATCGCTCCCAAACAGAGAAATGAAATGCTTATTACTTTCACATTTGTTATGTTTTAAAATGCTGAAAATAGGTGCTTATTTGTGTAAATTTCACTTTTTCTTCGTTTTCTTCATCATTTCCAAGTTATTGACTCAAAAATTTGGAGCCCAATTTAAGGGGAAAAGGTGTACTATGTGGAAATTCTTCTACATCCTCTTTTATGAGGTGAGTAGAAGTCAAGACAGAATAACATAAGATATTTGGGATGAACAACTTCTGGTATATTTTCGCTGCAACATTTCGGCCAGGATGCTAATAGCGATTTCAAGCAATGAAAGATTAATTAGTTCTGTTAAATATTTGGTTGAACAATTAACTTAGCAATCAATTTTACATGTACTTATTTGTCAGTAGTTCCATGGATGAGTTTCAGGTAACATAATGAAGACAAACTAAAATCATAAGTTCCTTGTTCTGACTTTCTCTTAATCAATGGTGCTTATTTGTACATTCCAAGTTTTGCATGAAGTTTAAAAAATAACAAAAATATGTTTTGAAGAAGGTATTAAGACTACAGAACAATATGATGATGAACCGTATAGATTACAATAATAAAGCAGAAGTTGTAGTTTGTTATTGTTATTGTTAATGTGATTGGTTTACATGATCCACTTTCGTCCTTCTTTCTGACAAAAATATAACTAAGACAGATTTTTAACTTCTGGGTATATTTTGATCAGCAACGTTTCAGCCTATATGCTAAGACCGTTTTCATAACAATGAAAATAAACATTTCATTTTTTAGAATCTAGGTCGAAATGTTGCTTTATTATAAATATACCCAGAAGTTGAATATCCATCTAAGTCATGTTTTTTAAGATAAGATATCCTACTTTCTGATTGATGGAGTTTTCAGAGGCTTAATATCCAATAGTACTCCAATGAATGACACCCTTCCCCCACGGTGCATGTTTAGGTGCCTTCATAAGGGTGGAATAACCTTAAACTATTTAAACAAATTACTGGAAATTAATTAAAACATAATTACTGGGTTGTACTAGATTATCTAATTCACTGTGTGGCAGGCAAACTGACGTAATAAAATGTAAATCTGCTATCATTCAATGGCATTTAGCATGTTAAGGCATGGGCAGCTGAAGAGAATCAAATTCTCAGTGATTCAGTTTTCTGCTACTCAAAGTTATAACTTGTTTGTTTGGATTGTTTTTTCTCGAAAATTTTGTTACATTCCAACACTTTATTTACCATATTAATGAATTTTTCAACCAATTTTGATAATAGCTAGAAATGTTTATTGTGTTAGGTATACAACAAAAAATCTGGTATATTGGCATACATGTGTATAGTCATACTTCTTTAAGAGGCATATAGAAGTCAATACTTAGAATAACATAACATTTTATGGATAAACCACTTTTGGTTCGTTTTTGGTCTTAGCATCTAGACCGAAACCATGTGGTGAAAATATACCAGAAGTTGTTTTTCCATAATATCTTACGTTTTTCAATATTCATATAGTTATTATACTCTATTTTAAATTTGTTTGTGTGCTAAGGCATTTATTTTCTTATATAAGTCGATCTGTGCTACTTTAAGTTTTATTAATTTTTTTTTAGCAATTTTGGTTGCGTTTTTTTAATGTCAATAAAAGATACATGACTGTCTTCACTGAACTGGAGTTATTCATTTCGTATTGTTTCTTAAACAATAAAGTAAACAAATAAAGTCAAGTCGAGAAGAGCAATAGAGCCGGAATCGATGTACTTTTAGACGGACCCAAATGTATGTACAAAATTGTGTTTATGAATAGACATGTTGGTCCAATTGCATAAAATGGTCCATTGATTCACGTTCAGTGACGGACCTTGTACACGTGTGTAATGACTAGGCATTTTGAATAAAGCTGTGAACGCCATAGCGAGGCTGCTGACCCTTGAACTGATCAATCGACCTATGAAACAAGTAAAGCTCTTCCACGTGATTTGATTTTAGTGTTGAATTGGTCGTTTCCACCTCATTTGCTATGGTGTTACCTGCTCTATGTCGATTTTAATTGGTGCGAAATGCACTTGATATCCTATAGGGTACATTTATTTACATGATATAAAAACTGGAACAAATATGCCTGTGGGTCTGGTAAAAATATACATTGTTACTTATTATTCTAATTGTATATACATTCGTGTCTGGTAATGACAATTCATACGTTAATATTGTGCTTTAAAGTGATATAATTACCGACTCACTAAAACTTGACCAAATGAATTAATCGATGTAGCCTATACTAAAATAGGCTCGTACCTTTCTGGAGATTGAGACGTAGGGCCTATACAAAGGAGAATGATTTGATTTTCTATTTAAGAATTTACACGATATTACTCAGCACCAACATGAAGACCCCTTCGATGATACGTAGGAAACTAGCATCAGTAATTAGTTTCTGTGTTTCCGTTCCTGCGCGGCGGGTAGTTGGGTATGAGCATCCTGCTGGTGCTCTCTGGGCTAAGGGGCACAGGATGCTGATTTGTTGTGGTGCCCAGTTTTTGTTAATGTTTTGTCCTATCTTGCATGTTGTCAGCGTCGTTTATAGTGGTTTCCTTCGCCGATTGGGCTGGCACGCCATCATATAAGTAAAATAACCTTGAGTACGGCTTAAAACCCCAATCTAACAAACAAACAAACAAATCGTTCATGTAGGCCTACGTGCATTGGTTAGATAACTTGCATCCCAGAATTATTGTCTTCCGTGAGTTTTTAATCGGACCATTTTTCTGGAAGAAGTTTCCGTAAGACTAAAATAAAACATTAAAACCTGATTTTCCCGACAAGCTCGAGGTGTAATTAAGAGTTTAACTATATGGATCAGTTTACTCAGGTTTTAACTATATCAAGGGCTATAATGTTATTCTCCTTAATTCCAGTTTCCAATTCCGGAGTGTCATAGGATTAGACACAGGTTTATTGTCTATATTCTCCTGATGATGGCAAAATAAAGTGCCGAAATATTGAGATCAAAATGAGTTTTTGGTTCTTCGGAGTTACACTATACTATTGTACTAAAATTGTCTATAGCTGTATAGGCCTATACCGGTTTTGTAGATAAAAACCTATAAGTTATAAGTTAGGCTATTATACATGTTATATCTTTCCACGGAGATCGAATGTCCAACGGCTAATATGTATGTAATTACTAGCTGTAATATATGTGTTTGGTGAGGCCATACCAGACCAACACATGCACCCACGATTCAAGTTGTACGCTTCACTGATATATACCTAGATGTGTCACCATCCATGCATTCACAGAAGTATAATCTTGATAAATCCGATCTTGTTTTCATAACAAGTCACCACAGGTTTACCCCGGTTGGTACAGAAGCGGAAGGCAGTTGGATTTGTATATCCAGGCTAAACACAATATTGTAAAAACGAGATCTTAATAAGTTCACATGTGTGCTAAATGTGCTGTAATACAGTGACGCTGATCTTGTTGGATCTGATATCAATCACATCGATCGCCATGTTTGGCCCACCTCGATTAAGCTTAATATATAAACTATAGTGACAACGAAATGTACTCTCGTAACGAATTGTTCCTAATTCTTTGTGTCTTTCCTAAGTGTTGACCATACCTTTGCTTTCTGGTCAATGTCCCGGTTGTCGGATAAGTTATGTGTGCCATTCAGTTCTATTTATTCAGCTGTTATTTCAATAAAGTGCGCGAAACAAAAGCTGTATGCAATTTGGAAACAATATAAAAGAAAGTTTACACCACAACGCAGACTTAAGATCTTATTTACGCCTAAATGGTATCGCAAAAATACTTATAGTAGACCTACAATACTAGTATACAACTTGGGGCGGAGGCACTTTTATGTTTTCAAAGTTTTTCGAACAGGATTTTGATCATTTTGTCTAATAAGATTAAAAGCAAATCTTGAAGTGCCCGTGATGTTTGTGTTTTTGCATGTAAAAGTGAGTTCAATACTCTTATTACTAAGGATAGCTTTATGAATGGACTAGCGCAAATCCGTTAATAATAATAATATTTTCAGACAATAAGACTTGACAGCGACACAGTATAACAATTAGTTTCACGCCGACTCAACTCTTTGGATCGCGCACAAATCAAGTATACACACACAACGCGTTATTAAATCAGACTAAAAATCGGTGCTACTGTATTTAGCTAGCAAGTGGGATCATTGAATTAACTTGTGCTAGATATTAAACGGGTGGATTTCAAGTCGATATGTTTTTTTTGTTTTATGAACGACGCAATGAGTACGCGCGTGTACGGATGGGACTAACGAAGAAAGGCGTTTGGCCTCGCTAAGTAGGCCTATATACATATTATTTATATCACAGTTATGCAGGACACGAATCCTTACAAACCTTCATACCTGCAAAATATATCTAGCAATAATTGAACCCTATTAATAAAAGCATGCTATAGTTCATCTTCTCGAGACAAGGCGAGGTCCGACGTAAAACTTTATTCCTCCTTATGTCAGAACTTTGTGGCGACATAAGAATTGCCTATAGGGAAGTTGTCTATTATAGTTGGGCACTCCCGATTTTTATATTTGACAAATAATTAAAATTGGGTCAATTTGAGGAAATTTCAGTGGCAGACGAGTTTCTGGTTTCGATTGCCAGTGGATTATTTCAAAGAGGAAATTTGAAGCAATTTGATATTTTCTCAAGTTTCTATATATACGCCCCGAAAAGTGAATAGTTGGCCTATACGACAAAAAGTCAGTTCACGTCACTTCAGCTATCTCAGCTTTAATATCTTTGCTGTATGGTCAAGCTAATTGTACATCATTTAGTGTGTTAGTCTATATTAACTTGGCTTCAGCCATTTCCATAAAACATTTTTGATAATGAAATTAAACATGATGGAGACGGTTTTGATTAATGATGGGCAGGCATTATGAAATGGCCCTCTCTTGGGAACGACACAAATAACACAAGCTTTTACTGACTCGTAATCAGGGAATTCCCCAATTTGAAAAAAAAAAACTTGTGCAGTTTAGAATAACAACTGCATTGAAATCAGTCAAAATGAATGAAACGTAGGCCTATATAGCTGTGTTAATGTGGTTCCTATATATAGCGTGACACTTTATACCGTTGTAACTAAAGAATAAGGTTGCGTTTTATGTTTTCTTTATAGCAAGGAATTCAATACGTGGTTAATTGTTAATCGCCTTTAGATCGGATTGTGTTTATAAGTGTTATTAAGCTTGTTAGCGACCAAATTGTGTTTTGTGTGTATAGCACGTTCAGGCTGGGAAAAATCGGTTTAAGATTTACTGGACATACATGTTCCTATATGTTCCCATACCGTGCCTGTACCTTGCAGTCGTAACTGGGATTTTGTTCTTTTCAGTGGGATGGTTTTACTTCAACCAATTATTTTCAATTTAAGTGCATATTCTCAGGCAAGGACCCCTTACGCATTGGATGCTGTTTAGCTGTTACTTCTTGGACTGTGTGTTGTACAGGATTGGTCAATAATTCTGAGATGATGAATATAATAATAACATAGACGAATGTTGCTTCTTTTAAACAATGCGAAATGTGCCTGTCTCCACTGCAAGTGAATAGGCAATCCTGACAAGTTTGTGTGAGGGAACGTACACCGTATAACTAGAAATTGTAAGTATTATGTATAAAGATTAGATAATAACTTATTACATTGCTGGCTTTGTCTGCACAAGACCAATCTGTATTTGTCTTACCAGCATATACAACTAAGTCTTTGTTTTATTATAAATAAGCTATATCAGATTTAAGAAAAGATGGGATTCTGTCCCGTGAATAATGAAATTTTACTTGAATCTCGATTTCTCTAACATATAGGTATATATAGATGTACGTTAATCTTGAGACTATAATCATTTACAAATCTACTGCGTTATTATTACAAGGTTTTTTAAATTATTGCATAGTTGCGATCTAACAAATGAATAGAACGATATAAGTAATTGATCGATTAGCTGGTATAATAAGGCTTACGCGAAACTGGCTGTTCTAAGCACAATCATGTACAGATTAGGTTTACCAGGAGCGCAGCTTATCGCATTATATTAATGAGACATGTTTCACATACTCGTATTTATTCGTTGTTCGATCTTCATTAGTTGATATTATGTTAATTATGATTGTGTGGGCTTATAGACGTACTTATGAACGATTATTAGTAATGTGATTTTAATAAAATTGCGAACACCTATCCTAATATTCACATCTCAAAAGAAGGTCTTCGTTTTGTCATTTTTGATCTAGGTTATGATATAAAAAAAATGTCATTGATTATACATGTATTGTAGGTGGCCTTATATAGTGTCTATTTTTATAAACATAGGCAATACCACAGAACATATCACAAAAAGAGTAAGAATATATGCAATGCATATGTTTATAATTGCTTTCCTGTTAAGGTATGTCCCACCGAAATTCTGTCATAAACGCGAGGTATGATTGTTTCTATTGTAGTTCCCGTGCATGGTTCATAGGAATATGTGTTCTTACATTGACAAAACTAGATAATATGTCTATAGTATATATAGCCTACCTGTGTTACAATACTGAGCATGTCTAGGTGGGCAAATCAATTACAAATACGGCTAAATATGGCTAGTGTCTTTCCTGATCTATCCTATCCTGCACACTATACTCGCCACCAGAACGCAATACTCATATAAATTGTTTCTTTGTTTTCAGTTATTTTATCCAGTAGCAGGCCACGCATGAATTTTGAGGTGTGAATTTCAAGGAAAACTGAACACGGATGTTTTAACGAAAGGTTATGGAAGTTTTGTATCCATTGAAGGCTGGTGGTTAAATAACGTTACTTCAGTAAGCAAAAGACCTTAGAGAGACACACTACAGAGTTATAAATCTTTGTATTGGACCAGCAAAGAATACAATTTGTATGCGTTTACAATCGTGATGTCAATTGAGGAGCCTCTGCTCAGGATGCACCAGGGCATTTTAATCGAGGCTTCTCGCCGAAATTTCTATCTTCGGACACCGTCAAGAGCTATCTAAGCAAATGAAATCTTTGGACGCTTATTGATCCCATGTTTGGTCACGATGTGCTTTACTGGTTCGACTTTCAAACTGGGTCTGAGGTATTAAAGTTCCCTTTACAGTAGGCTAGTGTAACAGCATTATTTGGAGTGGAATGCACTTATGTTGTGTACAGTCATTATTTGAGTGGGATACAGTGCGATGGTATATCAAAGATATTTATATGGAATAGGCCTTCTCCGCAATACTGC
Source organism: Katharina tunicata (assembly GCA_032466195.1). Taxonomy (NCBI): domain Eukaryota; kingdom Metazoa; phylum Mollusca; class Polyplacophora; order Chitonida; family Mopaliidae; genus Katharina; species Katharina tunicata. The sequence continues at coordinate 10,729 of JAVFBZ010150611.1, forward strand.
ACAGACCTTTTTAATTATAATACACCCCACTGATACACTGTCATTTTTAATTATAATACATCTCACTACTGAGCAGTCATTATGGGATACACTTCAGTAGTGCACACAAAGTATTTAATTATATAAGTGGAAGTCGGTTGAGAAGTGTACCGTTATTATTTAACTGGAACTCATTCAACTCAGGTGTGTACTCAAAGAATATCAACGCAATATATTATGTTACGAAGCATTCGCTCCGTTTGAAGGCTTTAACACTCCATGATTTCTTGGTGCCACAACAAAAGCCTTCCGGGTTACATTTAAAATTCCAAATGATGAGATTATTAAGTTTGTAAAAATCGAGGTGCATGAATACATACCCAACTCAAAAACATCGTCCAGCACGTGTACTGTAATAGCTTCTGATCGTTTTGTTTTGGGACACTGCCAATAGTTGAAACCATTCTCACGAGGTTTATTTCTCGACTGCTTGGGTTGGGAACTGTATATTGTATTCATATCAACTGAGTCTTTTTCCAATCTTAATTTGTCTGCTGGGTTCTACTGAGCTCAATCACTATACAGAACTTAATGAACTGAGAAATTAAAACTCATGAAATCGGCATTCCAGTGTCAGACAATCGTACAAATCATTTCATTAGGAAGAGGAAATTAAGCGTAGCCGTTTTTATTGTTTAATTAGTGTTAATCTACTCGAAAACATGGATCGTGGAATAAAAAGAGATACGACCAGCGGACAGGTGGCCCATCATTGGAAGAACTTATCTCGAACTGGTCGCTACGAGGACAGTCTTTGGGAGGATTTACTGGACGACTGGGACCGATCCCCTTCGCCACAACTGGTGCCGGAATTTCAAGGGCCTGGTGATAATTTAGTAACAACAGAATTTACCTTGAATGAAAGGTATCCGAAGGACCTACCACGCAGGTGTAGTGTTGTTCGGTACACAGGTTTGGCTAATAAGGTTTGGAATAAGGAAAGGCCTTCCGTTCCGGACAGTAGCTATCAATCGCGTATTGTTGATATACACAATGGTAAGGTCGTCCGCCGCAATTATAAACCAAATTGTAAATATGATCGTCAATTTACCCATTCAACCCACCAGTTTCGTAAATCTTCAATGAAACGGGGTATGCATTGTTCGGGCACGAAAACACCTCGTGACTCTGCACCGTCATTGCCAACGACATTTGTTACCAGAAAGAAGGGTCTGTTCGATGCTCCTCGTTACGTACGTGAAGCCCGCGGTGACGACGATTCTGAAGCTGGCGAGAATAGCATTGAGATACCCAAGACAGAGTTAATTCAAAATTGTGACGAAAGAAGAAGAAACATTTCAAAAAATTTGGGAATATCAAGACCTTGTGAGAGTAATTCCAACAGCTCTGAACGCTTGTTGCTACAAACGTCTAAGGACACGGTTGACCATGAATGTACGGGAAATTGGGATGATGACGAAGAAGAACATTGGATTTCTGGAAATTCTTTTGTCAACGTTACATCTTGGATGATACGCAATCGGGAACATTTAGAGTCAGTCTTGAACAGGATTCCTGACAAGGGAGGTAGTGACCATTGCGTCGAAGACGTTCAGGATAGTATCACCAGTGATATAATCAGATACACTGAGGAAAGAAGCTTGAACTCGTATTCTTTGGAGGGTTCTGAATCCGGCAGGAGTTATAAGAATCTGCTTGACAGTTCGTTTCGGGGGAGTATACTAAGCTCTGCTTCCTTTAGGAATCTCAGAGAAGCGCACGCCATTTTGTCGTCACGTGCATCCGGCTCTTCAAGAACAACACTGGCGCCAAGTTCGGAATTGGATGCAGTGCGCAATAACTTTTACCGGATGAGAATGGAGTATAGAGATAGACAAAACTCACTACGATCTACGACAGGGCGTCAACTCTCCCGGCTAGGGGTAAGTCTCTTTTATTCTGAACTTTACTGTACAAAAAACATTGATCCGCGGATAAAATCTGCCATAGAATATAAAAACCAAAGCGTATGATGACTTTACTTGAGCAGTTAATAAATTAAGTCATATTTTGTAATTTTAAATGAAACAGATACTTAAGAGGAACAAATCTTCTCTTTCGAGAGTAAAAATGTAAAAAACCTTGACTGATATTTTTTTCTGTAAGAGCATAATTGTCCATTCCGAAAATATATGAACTAAAATGTTCCAGGCATTTCATCTTTCGTGAAGAAGACTTTACTTTACCGGGGATGTAACTCGGATGCCACAGTTTTGTGTCAATAAGGGTTTATTGTATGTTATTTATAAGATAATAAATTGTTTATATGCACGATGGTGAGACTCCGAACCCAAGTCGTTTTATGACATAATTAAGATGTACATTATTTGTTATATAGGTATACATCACACATATGATTTACGTCACGGCATTTTTGACATAATGTAACACAAATGTGTTTCGTAAAACCGTAAATCTAGGCTAATTAACATCCCTCAATTAATAACGCTGACTTATAGAGTGAATTTGACAAGGTCGATAAATGCTAATTATCTAGCTAATGCGTTCATTTAAAATTGTCATTCCAGTTTAAGGTTTAAAAAGGATTATATTTTTGGAATTGTTCGTTATAAACCTCACGACTATTCCAGATGTTTATTACTACTATAAAATATTATTAGAGAATAAATCTGCGTTTAATATCCATAGATGTTAATATAGCATGCACTTTCTATACAAACGTGCGTTCACCGATTAAATACATGATCATAGCTGTTTAAATGTTGTCGAAATATTCCATCAAGAGGTATACTTGCTGGAATGTATATCATGCTATTTCGGTATGAGCTAACGTGACTTATTCGCTCAGTATTTCTTCATATCAATTAATTACAATGATTTGTTTTTGTACTCATGTGCTTTTCTTTGTTCCCGGCCTTGTCTCGACTTCACTTGTCGGTCTGTTGATTTGAGTTATTACTTTTTCTCTTATTAGCGCAGACATGAATCTCGATTATTGGGCTGTAAATATTGCTCAAAAGACATTTATCTGATCAATGACACCTAAATAAAGGGGATCTTGGCTTTTAGCAAATTTATTATATTATTATCATTATCATTGGGCCCTTTTATTCGTGTTCTTTTATATGTCATGTATATAAATGTAACAGGCTTCTCGTATCAAATAATAGAACCAAATGGCATATAAGCGCATGTATGTTACCTAATCAAATGAATCAAGCTTTGTAGTGATAATAAAAGCGACCTTCATTTATTCACGATCTGTTAAATGACGCTACATGGGGAGAGGGGATCTCTGTCTCTCCCGTCGCCAAACTACCTACTTAATACGGTATTATTTTGTCATTTTTTTTTTTACTTAGGAAATTTAACAGTACGCAGTAAGGCCACAATTGCTTAACACGTGTAATAACAAGTATATATACACAAGAGGCTGTTAATCGTTTACCCTAAATCTTCAACAAATTCGATAGTTATTTACTGAATTTATAAATGTGAACTTCATAACAAAATTCATGTTTGTGTTGTACACTTCTTAGCCTTTCAAAATCTTGAATAACATGTAGGTTTTTTAAAGTGATTAAGGGGCCGAATTTGTTAAGGATTTATAGTGTAAAAATTTATACGCTAGCTATTTTTACGTTATTATTTTGTGTGTGCTTGGGTTTTGTTCTTTTGGATTAAATAGGGTTTATTTTATTCTCTGTCAAGAGTTCTCTTTATTGTCAACAGTTATCGGAAATTGCCGACGTAATTAAGCTAATTAAGATTTTTTAAACATGGATGTATTCGGTAACACTCTATTTTTGTCCATGTGTTCCGTTAAAACTGGGTTGGTATCTGATATAATGATAAACACTACTATTTTTGTTCTATTATTACTGTTCTTTTACAAATTTCCTCATTTATCGTCTTGTTAAGACCTATATACACAGCAAGGTGTGGTTGGCTAGTTCAGAGTAGCACACTTCTTATAACATGTAGGCCTACGATTAGTTAACTTCTTAATTGTGGGTTGCTTAAACCACTCATAAAAACATATTTCTGTAATTGTATTTATTTATTTGATTGGTGTTTAACGTCGAACTCAAGGGCATTTCACTTATATGCCGGGCCACTGTATGTTACCGGTAAATGGTGTTACAACCACCCTGCGATCCCCACAGCCACTAGAGAACTTCCGCTACATACCAAAGGTCGACAAAGGGACTCGAACCTATACCGGGTAGGCCTACAGTGAAGGGGACAGCAGCCTAACGATAAACCGACTGAACCACGGTGCGCGTCCCCTAAATTCGCATATAGTATGATAATCAGGGAGGGAACATTTGTAACAGCCCACAACGATAATGACTATGACACAAAAACGTAAAACAACAAATTAATTGCTGCTTCTCTGATACAAATACAGCTTATGTTAGTTGTGGTGATGTTTTTATTTTGCAAGAAAACACGTTTACAGTTACTTTAATTTGGGTGGAAAAGACTTTTATATTTATTTTATTAATTATAAAATCTAGAGTAGCGTAACTAAAAAAAATGACAATTCTTGTTGACTATATTTCTGTTTAATTAAACCATCTTCAGCAGTACATTAACAGAGATCATTCAAGGTATATATGACAAAGGCATGCAAATTAACGTTCATATGTAGATTAAAGTTACAATCTATTGGATAATATAAACTTCGCTAAACATGACAGGTACAAAATATTGTATACGGAATCCTGAAGTCCTGTTTCAAATGTATGTTGTTGTGTTAGTACACGTTTTGTAGAAAAGGCGTTGTAACGCGCCATGTGGCAGCTTACTGAAGTGGTGCATAATTTAATCTGTCAACTAGTGTAGGGCGTTACAACCCCTCCTCTACTAATCAGACATTTCTGTATAATAACATTTAAAAAAAAAAAACGGTTGAAATCTCAAGTCCCTCCACTTCCGACTTTGTCTGAGAATTGTTTGTTTTTCTCCTCCCTGAAATCAATATTAATACTAATACCGTTTACTGATGAAGCTATTTTGATATGATTAGGATTACTCGCTATGGTAATATCCCCTTGTAAGTTTACTGCTCACGTTTCCTGTGGTTATCCGTCCACCTTTACCAAGCTAATGTTGAGACACAGATGTAGTTGCATATATAGTGTGAGTTTTATTCTTAAGATAAGTCAAATTGGATAGCCAGAGCAGTAGAACTAGAAACTTCAAGTAATTGTAACAAGTGCTAATAGCAAATAACAGAGGCATCCATGCATATAGTTTAATACAAAAATAATAAATAAATAAATAGTAGTTAGGAACTAACTGGGATGAATTAAGAGGTGGGTGAGGGCGGATATTAGGTTGTCATATGTTAATGAAGGTGTGAATGTGTGTAAGCCTATGTGTGTTTGTGTGAAGGGGGTCTCAGGGAAGATCTGAAAGGTAAGAATGGTTTCAGAAGAAAGAAACAAAAAATTTAACAATGTTCCCTCGTGTTGGAGACTTTTCTGTGGGAAATAAACCATGCAGAAGTTACACAGGCCCGCGTGAACATCTCCTAAAACAAAACACATTCCGCAGCAGGATGCCTCAATTCGACTGAATGTTTCGGCTTTTAACGTACCAGCGCCTATATACATGGTAAACAATGTTATGTACAGTTAATTCAAAAAGTGTTGGTAATCGAGATGCCAGCACTATATTCACTGTAGAAATACATCATTGCAGGTCTTGCGTAGTTCAACATTTTATAATGTTATTACACAATTTTTACACCCGTTTGTGTCGTGAATTTACCCGAACTTAACACTTATTGAATTGTAAATATACAGTCACGTTTTGTAAATGTACATCAAAAAACAAATACAGCTGAAATCTGCTATAAACTAAAAGCGCTAGATATTGATATATTACTCACCAAATTCAATTGTAAATGTACATACAGGTTTTTTTTAACAATGTACATGCATGTAGGCCCTATATTATGTGTAGACACTCTACCTGTTACAATGTAGACAAATCATTAAACCTGTAGGCTAATTTGTGTATGATTCTTTTAAATTTTTGGTCTTACTTGTGAACGAGTGAGTCGAATTATAATTTGCTTTTAGAACAATTATAGTCGCCTTACAAATAATCACCCCCCTACAACACGAGTCGGTCGTAAAGGAAGTCAAGGCGGGAAAATGTAGCTCTAGGTGACAGTTTGTCTTCTTATCAACTGAGACAAAAAAAAATAAGTATTTTGTATTGTTTGTACAAATTGAGGCTTATCTGTCTCGATATAAAGGACCGGACGCTTGGCGTCATGGGAAGGACTCGATCCGCTGTTTATTTTCGCGCCGCCATGATCGGCACCAAAGCGACTATTTTCACAATTTGTCATATTTTAAAAGCACAAAAACCTACATGTAATAAAATAAGACATTTAAGTGTTGTTGCGAAAACTACCATGGACATGCTTTTCTTTTTCAAGGCCGCGGATCTGAGAGTTATTTAAGCGTCCGGCATACTGCTGACGATTTGGTGCCCATATCTGAGGGTCATGTGTTCGATTCCAATACGGATCTCAGCCTTCAAAATTTTCTGGCCTATACAATCCATTAAATCTAAGAGAGCGTTGGTATCAGGTTTAACCAAATACCTGCTTAACTTCCTTTATGGGCATTTATAAGTTGGTGTGGGCCTACTGATAAATAATAAGACAAAACTTTGTGGGTTCCAACTTCTTCATTTATTAACGCAAAGTTCCAATGTTTATTCTGACATCGTTCTCAATACGCAATATGCTTGAGAACGATGTCAGAATAGACATTGCAACGTTGTGTTAATAAATGAAGAAGCTGGAATCCACAAAGTTTCGTCTTGTTTTTAATAAGTACCGGCTAATTGTTCTTTTCGATGAAATATAAATATTTTAACAAATAAAGCTCGAATTTGAGAAAGGAGAAAGCCCGTAAATCGAATGTGAACAAATTTAGCTTCTAAACTTCACAATGGAGGTAGTCCATATATAATCCTTTGTTGTTTTGTTTTATCAACTGTTTATTTTATGTATGTATGTATGTAAAGATGAAAAATGCGCTCTGCCATTATTAGTTGGCCTACTGTGTGTGATCCTTTACATTATAGATCATTTTACGTATGATATTATCGTTACCTATGCACAGACCAAAAGCCTTTATATGTAGGCCTTATTACTCTATAAATATATGTTTGAAGTTTAAGAATACAAAAAACATATCCGATTCTTGCTTGTGTCACTGTGGTTTATTAAATGATCATGTATTATTCTTCTCAATTCTGTGGTCTTATTAATGAATGCACGAATCCATTCGGCATTAGTAAAAAAAAGTCCAGGAAATAGTAAAACCACAATCTGTCGTAAAGGAAGCAAAGGCCAAACAAATGTAGTTCTTAGTGACAGTTTGTCTACTAATCAACTGGGACAAAGGAATTAAGTATTTTATATTGTTTGTACAAATTGACGCTTGGCCACCTAACAAGCCGGGCTCCGCGGGAGGCAGACTCGGCTGTTCATTTCCACCCGCCATGACGCCACCGAAGCGATGATTTTCACAGTTTGCCATCTTGTACTAACACAAAAACCTTATCTAAGAAAACAAAGGTATTGCTGAAATAATAATCTATTCTGATGACTAATGAACTGTATTCAATAAGTGCGTACAGCTGTCATATATAAGAGTTTCTCACCATAACTGAGTGATGTTACTTACTCGATGGCTTGAATTAAAGGTTCCACATTCTAGCTCTATATGAAAGAAGACTGACGTGGGACTGACATGTATACGGCCTACAAGTGGAACTAGTAATATAACTTCCTGGTTATCGATCTCCTTATGAAACAGAACATTTTCAACACCATGAAACTCCTGTGGGAAAAACGAAACAGTGCGGTAAGTGATTGCTTGGGATAATTTCAATGTCCGACTTCGTCGTAGAGGACTTACCTATATGCCTTTATCTTTTTTCCCGTACCATAAGTTGTATAAAAATGTTAAAAACAATACATAATTTATTTACGCAGTTATATTTTAACTCTTTCTTAATTCACGTGCTCACTCGCTGTCAACATGATATTAAATTGTACAATTTTACTGTGAGAGTAGCCTCCCCTAGATCGCTCTCTATCAAAAGTTTTTGAAGGGGCAAAATGTCTTGACACTGACAGAACACGATGAGGTTTTTCCGGCACATGAAGAGGTTTTCCGGCACGTGCAAAATGATGTTTAAGTAAACTGACCAAACTCTCCCCCATTCTGAGTTTAAAATTTCACAATGTTGTTGCTAATGAATTTATTGCAATGTGCAAGAGCCAGGATGGTAAGAATAACGTAGAACCTCATAGTTTTGTAAGATCAGCTGAAGATTGTTTTTTTTGCTCAATTCAGCTGTTCAGCAAAATGTTTAGGACTTGAAATTGTCAGAATTTCTGTGTAAACCATAATTGTAATCAAGATGTGCTTACGTTACGTCACAGACGCTTGTATCTAGAGAATAATCGCCGAAAACTCATTAGGCCTACACTAGCCCTCTACTGTATGTATAAGAGGGGAAGATAGGAAAGACGATTTCGGCAAATCGATAAATAAAACAACCTGCACCAATGTTA
>JAVFBZ010150622.1:0-19341 GCA_032466195.1 Katharina tunicata
CACGACAAGTTCTAAAACATAAACTAATCGTAATAGAGTGTTTTGGAACAACATGCGATTCCTATAATGCAGAATTAGGTTATAGGGTGTCGTGTCAATAGTGAGGGTAACTTAAATGATACAGTTACCATTTAAGCCCTAGACAACTTGGTAAAAAGATAACTGAATTTGGTGGTTTTGATAGCAAAAGCACAATTCTAGTGTAAATAATGACGAACATTGATCACGCTGTTCGTTGAAAGCAGGAAGAAGTTGGCATTGGATTTTGTTAGATTTTGTTGCTAGAGTTGACTGTTCCATACAGCTAAGGAAAATGACTTCATGTTTACGCAAAAAGACCTTATAAAGGCTCTTGTTTCTTTACGTGACATTTCTTTCTGTAATCTGACTACGCGCACCAGCCCAATTACTGCAATACGACTCCGGTGTTTTCCAACCTTGACGGTAAACAGTTGGTACTGTCAAACAAATACTAAGGCGTAAGTTAATTTGAAAGGGGAAATCTGTGAATAGAATTTAGATCCAAGATGGTCAATGATCTTCTGAGATAAGATCACCACTATACCGTCTTACATCTTCCGCTTGTAAATACATTTCCTAACATTTTTTCCATAACGACAAGTGTTCCTTACGGCATAATAAACATTATAGGCCCCATGATCGAAGAACACCGGAAGTGACGTTATTAGGCAAATAGTTCGAGCCATTTATGACAACCCTATCTTATCTTCCGATTAGATATGAAATGAATAAACGTTTAAGTTCCCCACCAATTCCAAAACTTTCTAGCTTTCTAATTAAGAGAGAATGCCTTTGCGAAATCTAATTGACTTTTATTATTTAGGCATTAATTAGCTCACCTTATCAGTATATTCAATATGATTGGTTGTCGTTAACAAACCTATAAAACCCATTTTCATTTTCCACACTGTAAGGTTTGGCGTGATTAAAAATTTGGAAAAACAAAGAGACCCGTCTGTAGTTCTCATCATTTCTGTTTTTCGCCGCCATTTAAAATATGTATAACATAAGCAGTCTTAAAAATATTAGGAAAACACCAGTAGACATAAATATTATAAAAATGGCATAATTTATTGATTGATGTTTAACACCATGCTCAATGATATTTTCCTTATATGACGGCGGTGTATTCCAACAGTACATGGTGACTCGATCACACCAAAAAGGTGAAGTCACTTAAGTGTTATCGCTGTTGGAAGATAATGTTCCTCCAGTGCTAAGTATGACAGCATGAATATGATCTGGAAACATACTGCCCTTAGCCAGAGGGCTAAAAAGTGGAAAGGCTAATTCAGGGGCACACTCCTTAAAAACAATTTCGGAAGTGTTGCCTGGACCACAAGTTTTAGTTAGAAAATCACAATATCTGTATATGTTTAAATATAGTTTAAAGGTAAATCAGGTATAAAATCCCCATCTACATCGTTAAAAACCGTGGCAGAGTAATCAGTAAACAGTTTAGCGATGTCAGCTGATTCGTGGGCTCCACGTCATGATAAACAATATAGCTAGGGAAAGATTAATGGTCACGGACTTCACGTCATGATAAACAATATAGCTAGGGAAAGATTAATGGTCACGGGCTCCACGTCATGATAAACAATATAAATAGGGAAAGATTAATGGTCACGGGCTTCACGTCATGATAAACAATATAGCTAGGGAAAGATTAATGGTCACGGGCTCCACGTCATGATAAACAATAAAGCTAGGGAAAGATTAATGGTCACGGGCTCCACGTCATGATAAACAATATAGCTAGGGAAAGATTAATGGTCACGGGCTCCCCGTCATGATAAACAATATAGCTAGGGAAAGATTAATGGTCACGGGCTTCACGTCATGATAAACAATATAGCTAGGGAAAGATTATTGGTCACGGGCTCCACGTCATGATAAACAATATAGCTAGGGAAAGATTAATGGTCACGGGCTTCACGTCATGATAAACAATATAGTTAGGGAAAGATTAATGGTTTATTATAGATTTTTTGAAGGACTAAAAGCAGTTGATGTCCCTCTCGACTTCATCTTCCATTTGCGCAAATACCTGAATGCGAAAATGTCATCTGGGTGTTTCGTTCTTTTTGGTGTTCTGTTGGCCCGATCTTTGACCATGCTGATAAAGTCGTTGTCGTACCGTCGATATTGTGAGAATTATTTGGGATAAAAGAAATACCACAACTGCTTTGAAAATTTGTATAAAAAATATTTTGAACATGTGTATTCAAATGTTGCAATCAGGATATGGCTTGTTTATAACCACGTAGAGATTATACATAGAAAGTGTGCGATGTAGTGAATGGATGCACATTACTGAGACGATGGATGGGATTGGTTTTATCGAAATTGACTAATACAGCTTTTATCACTGACCATTCAAGCAAGATTCTTTCGACAAGCAAGATAATATCGTATAAATGTACTTTTTTCTTGGGCCTGTCTTTATTCTCCCTCTTGCTCGAATTCGAGTGTTGTTTTGACAGGTATAGGGGTAACTTTGCTGGCTATTGCCCTCGTTGTATAACGACTCTATTTCAATGTACCGAAGCATCTGCTACCAAGTTTGTTAATCTATTCACGTTGTCCACCGATTCCAAAGTCATTTTGTATTGTTGGTGTTACTTCAGGGTAATGACAGGTCTAAAAAGACAGCTGAATGAGTAATTCTCCTGTCTGCTTTTATGTTATAATATTAGAGAGGATAGCAGTTCAGTAACTCATTCGGGCTCTGCAGGCATGTCGTTATGAAGGACTCCTCCACTGTAGAAGGAGAGGGGCGACAAGGCTAAATTAAGTCCCCGAGCTCTAAATGACCTATCTGTGGATAGTCCTGATACTAGATATTAGCTAGTTCTACTGAGCTGTGTCCTGCAGGTGCGCCAAAATAGAGAACTTACTCCTAATAAAAAGAGTAGAGGATGAAGATTAACATGGCTTAATAAACCCATGGAATGTTAAATGAGCATTCAGTACAATAGTACTAATCATAGAGAGAAGTTCAATAGCAGAGTGGACTCATTATGTACATGTTTTACACGCGTCCATTAGAAAGAAATACAGATAGTGGAATGCGATATGGCCTAATATAGTCACCGAGTTTTCTATTTTGATGATAACCGTCCGCACTCGTGATGGGTTTAATCGCCGACTTCGCTGTCTCTCTATGAGAAATAATCTAACAATAACGCATCACACCGAATAAGTAAACTGCTCATTATTATTTAGTGTTAAGTGGTGAAATTGGATTAAATGTATTTTATGCCGACTTGTTTTATTTTTATTACTTATTTTATTAAATAGTCGCAAAAGAAAACTTAAACTTCTCACGTACTTTGCATAGACCAAAAAAACTTGCTGTACCGAGATCTCGAGGGTGCTTCAATATATACTTTTCTCATATGTTATTAGCCCAATAAAGGCTTGATTGAATTATCGCGAAGTGTGTTAAAACGTTCCACATGGAAAGTGTAGGAACTCCATTATGGTTAGCTACATGTAAGTGTTGGTGTAGTTAAGATGTAACCATGTGCATAACAACACACCCTTTCTTTTTATTGGCTGAATTTTAAATGCAAGCGGCTTAGATGGGAATTGTTTAAGGGGTTGTAACATTTTTGTTCTTGGTTCTAGTGTTAATACAGTTATTCCGAGGTTAAACCGTCAATATGTTCAGGTTGAAAAATTCCACCTGGGATTTTACAACACATTTTATTCAACGTGTCTTCGATGACTTTTTCTGCGGGTTTCTTATCCATTCAAAACACATGTTTTACGGGGAAGTAAAAAGTGAAAGTAGTCAAATAACATACCCTATTACATTATTAACAAAGAAGCTATTAAATTTTTGTTAGGATTTCTCGTTTTCCATTGAAAGCCACTTAAACTGACCTACTGTAAGTAAAATGTATGGAGGACTGTTTGTGCCATTATATTTATGTTGGTTTTTTTTGCAGATTAAAATAACCCAAATTACTCATATTTTATAAAGTTATATATCTGATCAACAACATTAAAATAAACAGTTACTTTAGTTACATGATCACTACAACAAATGTAGAACGAATAGTCCACCGTACATTTTACTTACAGTGGCTCAGTTAAAGTGGTTTTCAATGGAAAACGAGTAACCCTACACAAAATGTAGTTATAGTAACCACTTGATATGGTGTACTATTTAACTATCGTGTGGTGTTATACCCTCACAACAAGAAAAAGACCCATCGATAACACCTCTGATTTTCAACGTGTGTACTTGATAGGTTCATTAAGTTAACAGCGACACATGTTCAGTGACGAACTGGCATAACGTCGCTAAGGGCTTGATACATTTCAACTGTAAGTTATCGTTATATGTAATGAAGTCAATACATCAAAGTGCCATTTCACTCAGCAAAGGGTGTCATACAAATTGTAGATAAAATGTAGCCTTCCCGTGTGAGTGTTCAATTCAAGCTAGTTTTTCAGTTTAAATTGGAGACGTTTTTATGCTGTATAGTGGCGTTCGATGTCTTTTGATTAAAGCTGCATCGATCTGAGCAGTCAATGCCTTTAATTGGTTACCAAAACCGGCGTTCAACGCATCATATCATGTATAATTGACTAATCCTTCGAAGGTCAGTCAATGTAATCTTCATGTTATTCAACTCACTTCGTACAACATCATTATCATCATAGTTAAAACCACATACATTTTTGTTCAACTTTCACAAAGCTACGCATGTAAAAGATTGGTTTGTATCAAGTCTGACTATACTCCAATGTGCATCTTTAAATTGGGGAAATGTGATCAAAAGCTAATCATAACGCTACGGTTGGAGTGTCCTTAATCTAGTGAATTTGATGCAACCACAGAACATGAACAACATGTTGTACTTAAAGAAGCCATTAAGAGTTGATGTGCGGTCGTTGGGGTATGTTAACAATATTCCGATAAGTGTTCGACTAATGGTCTTCAAATGATGGTGGCTACTGGATGGTTACTTGAACGATATTAGACACCAAGAACAAGAGAATCACACACCTGACAGTTTATTTGCCGAGTTTGCAAAGACAACGAGAGGTGACAAGCCATTTCTCAAATTAAAGTTACATAATACTCGCTTTCCGTTATCTCGATCACTCTGACTGAGGACAGGGTGTTTCAGTCAGTCCTTAAAAGAACATCCCAATAATTTATTATATTATATTTTAAATCGATCACACGTGTTCATACCACTTGTATTACTGAGTGCATTGATTTTATTATGAGACATGAGATGTTGCATAATGCTTCAATCTTGTCAGTGCTTATTGCATCCAACAAGTCTTAAAACTTAATTGGAATCGCATTGGTCCAGCCTATCTGTAATCAAACTCGACTTTAGTGATGTCACCGGGACATGGTTAAGTGATGACTAACGCTTTACTTCACAGAGCGTGGCTTGTGTTTACGAGATTTCTTCCCAATCTTGCACACAAATGAACGGCATTACAAAGGCGTCATAAAAGTCTAACACCCTGGAGACGACGATTAACAACAATCAAACACACTAATAATTGTTATTCATGCTTAAAGCTCCTTGTGCTGTTAAAGTGTAACCCATAATAATACTACAGAAATAAAAGATGTCTTTCCGATGAAGGAAGAATTTAGCATTGATACCAGGAATAACTAGATTCTTAAAATGCATGTTTTGGGACTGTAAATAAACAAGACGCTTGATGTGATGAGACTATAAGGAGTTCTCATCATATTCACGAGCAAAATTCTTTACCTGAAAATTCATTTTACTGGATAAAAACAAGCAAAATTACATCCAATACCAGATGTAGAGAAATAAAAAAATAAAGCCTAACCTAATATTTAAAATGAAGTATTTGATGTCCTCTTGGGTTGAAAAAAAAAACTGGTATAAACTCATGTTCAAACTTGTTTAATATAATCATAGCTAGGGTTGACTCAATTTGGCGTTGATAATGTATACAGGTTAGAGAAAAATGTCCCGAATATTAGTTGGTTATTCTTTCACTTGTACATCTCCTGTTGTGGCATTAGTTTGTTAAATAAACAAACCCAGCTTTTCACATATTTTTACAACGTCACTACGTTTACTTCTGTCCGTTGGTTACATAAGTGCGTGTGGACTTATTCCTGACAGTTATGACAACTTTTAAGTTATTGGTAAAGCCTTTGGTACAGAGAAGTTTATCAGTGACTTTCACTGTCGATTTTGGGGTTGTTGTTGTACACCCTTTTCATTTTTGTCTACTGTTTCATGTTACTTATACACGTACAAAAAAAATCATTATTTCAAATTGCGTTTTAATCCTCTGTTTCAGATATATCGCCATCATTGAACCTATCAAGACTCACATCTTCTGCAGTCGTAAACGCCTGTGGTTTGTGCTGTGTATGGTCTGGCCTCTAGCCCTACTCGCTGGTCTTCCAACACTACTGTTTAATCAAGTTCAACATGCGGCACATGGAGTCAGCTATTGTATGATTCGATTTCCAGGAAATCACCACTTCAACTTTCTAGCCTTTAAATACAGTGAATTCGTTCTGTTTTACCTTGTGCCAATGTGTGTCCAGGTTATATTGTATATAATTATAACCAGGCGCTTATTTCTGGGGTCAGATAAATTACATCGGCGCCTGACAGTCCGCGACACTGAGGGGTATGAACAACAGCGTGCACCGGACGCCATTCGAGCAAGGCAGGGGGTAGTGAAAATGCTAATAGCTAGTGTAGTTATTTACTTTATCAGTTACTCTCCACAACACGCTTTGCTTTTCTATGACAGTTTTTCTCCGAAGCATTTCCACAAAACTTGGCCATTTCTTGTGACAGTTATGATTATAGCCTACCTAAACTCGGCCGTTAATCCTATCCTATACGGAATATTTAGCCAGAATTTCAGACGTCGTTTCCAGAAGATCTTGTTACCATGCTGTGGGATAGGAGGAGGAACAAGATGTCGCCAGTCCACAATGAGTCAGTCTAGTTCTCGAGTATGGAGGCTGACTAGTGCGAGGACAGCTCACTCAGAATTATAACAGCAATTGACCAATCGAGACTCAGCCTGAAGCTGGTATACATTAGAATCCTTCTAAATTATTAGTGTTTAGCCTTGTATAACATACTTCCCATGATTGTTTATGTATTCAGTTCCATAAAGTATGTACGGCTAATATGGAAGTTTCCTGTGGTTTTACAAGTATATAACAATCTTCTCTACAATGTTAATCGATCACCAAATATGTAAAGCATCAACGATTAATTAGAGTTTTTGTAATTTATATCTCTATATTTGTCATATGAATTTTGATTGTCTTGAATCAGTTTTTCCTACATATTACCACCGAAATATTCCTGGTGTTACTGAATTACAGACAAGCGAAAGTTAAGTATGTGTGCATGGGTATGGGTATAATTTAAGCATTGTTAAATTCGTGTTCTTAAGCACATAAAACTCATTGGTATGCTCCAAGAAAAAACTAGAAAGTGAAAAACTAGTATTGCAATGCGAAAATTAGTATCTGTCAGCAAAAATAAACTTCTGTAGGTTCGGGTTTGTATTTTAATGGGTAAACGGTCTCTTAACGCCAGAAACGAGGGGACGCAACAGTTAGCTTAAAATATTTTAAAAAAAAACGGGATTTTGTCCGCCTCCTGGTAGGTTGAAAATGACAGACCATGTTAAACGACCCGCATGTAAAGGGACAAATGACATCAAATTGCGTGTTGTCGGGTTTTCGATCTGCCGATGAAAGGTGAAACCTCTGAAAATATGGGACACCAATATCAAAACACAAAAATGTTCTGGTTTTGTCCCTTAGCCTTTCCATCATTTCCCGCCGGAGGGTTAAAACAATCAGATTGGACTCATTTTGTAAGTAAATATGTGCTTTTGTTACTCCTCAGTGACGTCATTGAAAAACCTTTGTGTACAAAATATTTCAATCAACAGTATTTATCTGTCTTTCTATTTGTGTTTGTATATCTACATTTGTATCGCATTACATGTATCTTAAAATCCTTAAATATTTCTTACTATATTTTGATCTTCATCCTTGTTTCCTTCATTTTCTCTAACCAAGAGTACTACTAAAACAATTGGTTAGCGAAGATGGGTTTCCTTTAGACAACATACCATTTGTCGATTTTTTGGGGACCAAGTTGCGATGGCTTCGTCTATAAATCTACCTAAATACCTCTGCTCATGACTCTTTTATATTAACCTTTCTAAACACCTGAAATTTAAGCCTAAACGAGAAGTATATGATTATACACTGAATCACATAAACTATTTAATGATTATGGTGTGAATCCACCTGTCACCATTATATACACGTATTAGGTTAAATATTATTTAATTTTGCCATTGATTTGACATTTTTAGGTCTTATTCAGCTGATGTGTGGTGGTTATTTATGCCTTGTATTCAGTTTCAGTCAAGTTTTCAATAATTGGAATTAGTTATTACCACGACTTTATACACAGATTTCATGAATTTAAAAGAGTTTTATCAACCATCAAATAATTACAAACAGCGGTAAACCGGAATAAGACTATCAACATATAAATAGCTTCCTTGACCGAAAACTAGTATCACATTTATGAATAAAATAACATGGTTCAAATCTTTCCGTTTTGAGATTTGTTCACAAACCAGGACCTTCCTGCTTGATCTAGACGTGGAAGTTCTCACAGTA
Source organism: Katharina tunicata (assembly GCA_032466195.1). Lineage (NCBI taxonomy): Eukaryota > Metazoa > Mollusca > Polyplacophora > Chitonida > Mopaliidae > Katharina > Katharina tunicata. The sequence continues at coordinate 8,720 of JAVFBZ010150622.1, forward strand.
TAAGCTATGCGAATAACAAAAAGGTCGTTCAACGTTAAAGTGGAGGAGGAAAAACACACGCTTGCTTTAATGTAATATTTCTTCAAATAACAGATGTATGACATGAAAAACACAACTAAACAAGAGAAATTCAAAGTACAAATGAAGAACTTGTATGTGGTGGAAAATTATTTGTGAATCCAATGGAACACAATTTCGTGCTGAAATATTTTGTAAGATGGAATGATTACTGAATATGAAGGTATTGTCACTGTAGCAAGGAATCGTGTAAGGGAACGAATAAAACTCTGTAAATGCCTGCATATAAAGTTAGATCAATTTATTGATTCAATGCTATTTCTTTAGCACCATGTTTAATTTCCAAACATCATCACTAGAATACATTTGTTTTTAGTGACCCGCTGTTATGTACAACTTGTATTCATTTCCTACGTACATTTAAGGTACTTTGAAGTGATTGCCCTTGGAATGTAAACCTTTACAAGACAATGACATTCTGATCATTAAAGGTAGTCTCCGACATTTATGTATTGAGCTACTTAATCCTTGGTGCCTTGCGGTAGAACTATCTTGAGTGTCTCAAGAAGTCGTACCAGTTTTAAACATTGATATGTTAGGAAGGTTAATTTTCTTCACATTCAACAATACAAAATTATAATCGATCCTATAACTTGTATAAGCAATTGTTTTAATCACGATGTTCATACTTTCATAGTTGAATTATTATAAACAAGTGCTTTTTCACAAGGAGTATACCCCAACTTTTTACATGCGCGTCTTTAGAAACTCGTAACTATTATCTTTGCAAAAAATCGTAAACGAGTTATCAGGAAGTGTACACTCCAAAGATTACACAGCCACTATTGAGGATGTAATTCAGGTGTCACTGGTTCCATGAAAAGTACCGTCTAATTGTAAGTTGTAAATGGTATGTGTGTCCCTTGTGGTGAATCCTTTAACGGATCCTAGCCTTTGTTCGGGCTTTTAGTTATAACTGAATTACCGCGGCGCTAAACCAGCATTAAGGTCAGGTTATTATCGGGCAAAATATACCTCTGGGGTGTTAAAGTTTAGTCACATGGTGTCCCGATTTTGTTGTTGTCTGGGTTTCTTATTCACACATGTGAAAACGTGTAAACGAAAACAAATACGACTCTTCAGTAAACGCAAACAGTTTAATAATCCTTGGTATAGCATGATTTGCCTCCCGCCTATGTTTTCTAACTTGTCAGTGTTACCAGAGAGTCTACCTGCATGCCGTGAAACAGGCACCACGCAAGCGTATGAGTAAAACTAACTTGAAGTATGGCGTAAAGCCCAATTAAGTCAACTCAGAAAATAAGACCAATGGGTTCCTACATTATTATAAGTATTGTCACGTGGTTCCAAAAGTAATCCAATGACATCTTCATTTGAAGAAAAATAAAATATAGATGTATTTCGTGAAGGACAAATTAAACAAAATATGTCCTTTACTGACATACATGTACATGCATGTACGCAGAGGGAATGTGTGTATTATTTTCAACTGTTACCTTAAATGTAATGAAACATTTAGGATGCGCAAACATGTAGTACCACTTGGAAAGTGCGCGATAACAATGGTAGATCACCTTTAAGCGTAAACTGGGAGTATTAATTTCTGCCAGCAGTTCAGATGGATGGAGATAACTTTTATACTGTACACTGGCGTCACAAGGTGCTTTGGTCAACATATGATCGATCTGACCAGCCAATGGCTTGAATTGACTACCAAAACCAACTGTACTCAAGTGGTTCATTGTGGCGGCGACTTGGCAGTATGTCCTATAATTGACTAATTAAGTCATAATGATCATCAGGATGGCTACGTTATCTGTGTAAGGTCAATGTAATCTCCCTATGTATCACCTCAAGTGTTAATTCATGAAAGATAATCAGAGTCACGGTGTCTGCCTGATCAATTCTTCAGGAACTTTCTCCAGCTAACCATGAAAGACTTGGATTTGAATCCAAGAGGTCTATTCTCATATGTGTCTGTGAAGTTACTACAATTCATCAGTTTGAGTAAAATGTGTATTCGATGCTTATTCTGCAATTCTTACATTTAAGTTTTTTCCAGTTAGTACTGATAAAAGCTGATACTCGTAGATCACGATTGGAAACAGTTAATGTTAACAATATGAATACTTCCTTTCCTTTTGGTTTAGAAATTGTTGTTTTAATTGTATGACCATATTCTCATAGAATACTTTTTAGTCTATTACTGATATGCATTGGTAGCCTTGTGGTAAACAAAATGGACAATTGTCGTGGTCGTTAAGAAGGACAAGGATCATTCATTTTTAAACAAATTTACTGAAAGTGATAATTAGAGATATCTCTTATTGAATTATCTCTAATGGTTTATTAACCAAACAGGTGAACGGCAAGTACGATGCCTGGGAATGAATAGCGTCGCTAACGGCTTTGGTATATTTCACAAGAGATGCTCACATGTCCTTCTTTTTGACAGCGATAACTTCACCATCGTCGGAAGGGGATGTGGATATTTCGGAAAAGTTTCTGTGAGCCCACTGGCATAATGAGTACCATGTTAAAAATAAACATTGATGTAGAGGGAATGTGTGTATAATTGTCAACTGCCCACTTACTTTCTTATTGTAATGAAACAATTAAAACCTTTCTTTAAACTGTATGCTAACCAAATCTTTTCGTCACTAAAATTTCGTTCATTGTTAATGTTTGCGATTGTTGCTATAATACATCCTATATATGTTGATGGCGTTAATGTTTTCGTGGCTTCATCTAAGAATAAAGAATTTGGCTTACAAGTGTAATTGTCCTTCATGTGAATATTAATTCAATCCCTAAATCACAGAAAAGGTACACTTAAAACGGTGTAAAAGCACACTTTTATAGAAGAGCAGTGCAGAAGTTACACATTTAACCCTAGCCCAATACAAATTTTAAATATTGTATTGAAACATTATTTTATTCTAATAAGAATTAAAATACCAAACAGTTTGTATAAAATGACATTTAGGTTATTAATATCGATACTTTGAGTGTGTTCTAATCTATATCAATTGCTGTCAATATTTCAGTCTAGGTAGTTTATATTCAATCCAATCCGCCCATAATGGTAATTGAAAAAGCATTGATTCAGCCAATCTCTAGGTTGAGAAGTATCTTAGATGTCCTAACAAGATCAAGGTGATGTGAAGTCTTCAACGCAGGGCATGTTTTCTGGTCAGTTTACACATCATGTGTGTTGTTTACCAGATTTATTCCCAGTCTTGTACAAAAAGTAATGGTAATGTAAAATCGTCATAAACGTTTGGCTCCTTTGAGAACGACGATTAATACCAATCAAACAAACTACTATATGTTATTAGCGCTTTAAACTCCTTTCTCAGATAACCTGAATATTACAATATAAATAAAATCTATCAGTCCTTCTCAATGCGATATTAATTTCATATTGCCGCAGGCCGTAAACTGATTTTGACGATGCGTGTTCTTCGGTTGATAATAAAGTAGACAGTTGATGTGAGCTCTAGATAATATGGAGTTCTCAGTCTATGCACTTACAGAAATCTCTAACGTAATCTACTCTGCATTGACGTGGAGAAAAACAAAAGCACCTCGCGTAAAATTACATTTTATACCAGCGAAAGAGAAATATAAAGGAATACAATAATCTAATTAGAGAAAATTAAATTACACATGAAGAATTTTTATTAGCAGTCACAGTTTTTCTATTTCTCGAAGAAGTAAACCTGTCTCTTTTTGTATCGTAGAAAGTATAGCTATAAACTTCCAAAAAGCTGTGCTATAGAATATCTGAAAAAGCGAGTTTTGTTTATTTTGTATAAGTTATATAAAAAAGGAACTTGCTGTGAACACTTCGCTGTACGTAACAAGGGTGATCACAAGCGGCTTATCATTAACGTGGAGAAAACTCATCTAGTTACAATAACATATAATGTCCAAGGTAAAGAAATGAAACCATAATCCAGTTAGAGAGCATTACAAATGAAATACTGTTATACACTGTTACAGTTCTTACATTTCAAAGAAAACTGAACTTCGATGTTAAAATGTTTTTGTATCCTGTCAATATTTATTCCAGTTAACCTCTATACCAAAAATCTATGAGAAATAATGGGGGAAAAGGTATATTTTTTATACTTGTCAAATACTAATTGGCTAATACTTGTCAAACGGCCAATCAGTTTAAAAAGACAGACGCCTGCCTTTTTGTTAGAAGCTTTGCTTTAAATTTTAGCCAAGGTGTCAGAATTTGAGGGAAAAACACAGTGTTATAATTGATTTTGTACGAAAGCTCTTTCCAATTCACATTAATTCAAAATTGTGCAGAATTTCAAATCTTTTTAAGAATACTGATATGATGCAACGCTTTAATATGCCGATCACGTTTGTAACTTTATGCCTTTATTGTGAGCAACTGAACAAATAATATATTTACTTAGTTCAATGTCTTAGACTAACACCGATAAAGTCGTCGAATTAACAAATTGGGGATATTATCAGATATATTTCCTCCGGTACGCCTCAAGATGAAAATAAAATTCACCAGCTTACGAACAAACACACTTTTGTGTATATTTACCTCTGTAACCTTAGCGATGCATTGGGGTAAGTACGATGGATGTGTTATAATGTTGTAGTAGAAATGGTGTACTATGTGGTGGTCGTATATAGGCCAGAAATACCGCCTCTTCTGGAATACAGAAACATAAAACTGGTAATACTTCTTTAAAGGGTTAATTCCACGATGAAGTCGTAAGGGCGATGAAATTTGTCAACAACAGGTTCTACGGTACATCCGTTTTCATCGTGATTAAGTTACAAGGAAAACCTTCGGTGATTCCTTTTTAGCAGCTTCCTGGTTGGAAGCAATCTCTATGTCGTCTTATCTATGTCTGCTTTTGCATGAAGTGATTGGTCGTAACATCTTAACCTATAACAACACAAGTATCATTGATGATCAGTTTGAAAGGTTGATTTAAACACAATAATATGGTAGCCTTCTATTGGCTGCTAGTCTCCCTAGAAACCAAACCAGTACCGACCAAATAGTAGCGGAAGCTTTTGATATAATAATTTTAGAAAGTTGAAATTGTTTCGGGTTTACCGTTTTCAGAACGGTCAATGAAAAGAACGGCCAATAAAAAGTCGGTAAGTGGGCAAGTCTGTGCTGGTTAATGGTGCGCTTCAAGAACTGAACTTAGTAAGCAAAGTAACTCCTCCCTGTAGCGTTTTTTATTATTGTTATTTTCTTTAATGTTATAGCTCCAGTGCTCAGATCAGTAGAGACAACTATTGTCAGCTAGTAAACTAATCACCAGTACTAATCCCCTTTTATACCATTTGTATTGATATAACACCACCAAACTGTTCTTACTCCAATATACAGACCACCAGCCTAAGTCAGTTGTTTAAATAATTACTTCAGTAAGAAATATCTGGCTTCCAGGTTTGCAGAAAATTCTTACGAATCTCAGGTCACTGTACCCGGTGCAGGTTCGCAGAAGTTCTTCGATGGCTTCGAGGAGTGGTTTCTTCCCGATTGTTCTCCACACATCGACATTACGATGTTTTCATATAACTGATATAGCCTTGATTCGAATAAAAAAAAAAAAATAGTTAATTAATAAATAGATAGTAAACTGTACTAGACCATCCCTATTAGATCTATTTAACATGCACCTTTAGCTCACTATCTTATTAATGCATATTTAATTGAGATACGAATGACTTTCAAGTATCATTGCCCGCAAACTATTGCAGCGTTACTTTAACATCATGTTTGAGACGTTGAATAGCGTGCTTATCCATGAAAGAAACGCTCTTTATTTCCCTTCGTTTAATGTATTCCACTTGAAAGACAAATCCAAGCATAGACTGTATACGCTGCTACGCAACGGCTATTGATACATAACATTTACTACAGTCCAGTACACACGCTGCTTAAACAATTCCTATTTACCCGCGATTGTCGATTCCAGACTGGATGCGAAGGGCCAATCAAATGGCATGTTACTGTTGCTTGTTTGGCTTGCATTTTGTTCACGTGGAATCAGAGGCCATCTATATAGGGTCGCACATAAACGCACGCAAAATTAGGGTTTTAATTTCAAACAATCTGGTTGTCTCTATTGTAAAACAATTGAAATGTCTTCACAAATTAAAACAGTTATGTTGAAATAAAAATTCCAATGGGTACAAGGCTTGTATGAGCCAGATGGAATCCTGCTATAATTCAAACTCCACGTAAAGACGGATGGTCACTTTTCCTGATATGTGTCAACACAGACTTTGATCCCACCGCGATGGATGGCCTTATATGTAACGAGTCAGTATTTTGAATCGCTGAAGAAGCGCACAAGACTAAAGGACGTACAAATAAAGATGTCTCCTATTTCCCCAAAGTCTAGTCTGCGTTGAAAAGCTAGATTGTGCTTGATGGCTACAAAACGTATGTGGTATAAAACTTGATCTTGAGGAGATGTCAACTCGACCAGTCCTAAAACACTACAACTTTGTTGTTTTACGTTTTCGTCTAGTGTCCACCTAGCACATTCGTAACATTTCAAGAGTAATTTTATTTGTCAATGAGAAGAAGAAGATGGCAGTCAAATTCGAAAATCTCCCTCAATCCCTCGAATTTTATTTTGAACTTCCTTAAGTACTAAACATTAGTAGATGGTATAGCATTGGACAGTTCCGTACCTACATTGGTCCATTTTGAATGTCACAGCCTTTAACAATTATTATAGCTAACACAACTTTCTTAATCCTTGTTGGCGTGTGAAAGAATTGCCACGTACCAGATCTTTGTCCCGTTTGATTCAATTTTAACAATGCTGCATGAGGTTAGCAATTATTACATGTTAGCGAAAAGCATGGCTATTTTCATACACTAATTTAAGTTTTGTGACCATTTTTAGGGTCTTTCATGTGTTATGTTAGGCCTAAGGACTTAATAATCGAAATGTGCCTCACATTTTTGATATATTTAATGATGCGGGTAAATGTTACAGACTGTGACCGCCAACAGGGATTTCTAGACGAGGAAGTAGAATGTGGAGCTCCCTAAAGCAATATAACCTTCCATGAACCGTCAAAAACATAAATCTTAACTTTTCCATCGGTTCAGTATAGTTAATGGCCTTGTCCCCCTAAATATGTTGCCAAGGGATACGGTTTCGCCGCATTTTTTGCAGCCCACGTTCCCGATACGAAATGATACATATTTTAACCCATTCGGTAATAAATCAAGTATATAACCTTATATTTACCGAAAACGTCAACAAAAACAAATATCGTAACCTCTCCTTCGATTTTTTTCATCAACGTTTAAGAACACGTTTCCAATATTAAAAGAGACCACAGTTTCGACCCTAAACATATATATCTTTTGTTGATATATTATTAATTCAGAAAGGATTTCCTTCCGGGTATCTTTTTCCTCTGGGAATCAAAACTCAAGACATGTTTTGCAGTCTATTAACATTAATAGTAAAGATTTTCTAACGATTCTGTAACGTGACTGAAACAGTGTATACTTAACACCAGAACCGTCTCATCTGATGTTTGCTTTGCATTGTTCGATGTTACTGAACATAAAATATACGGTTAACCACTGTCCATCAGTTTACATTAAAGACGTGTCGCGTTCGGCTTGAAAAATTACGCAGTATCTTCAAGGTGATATAATTGAAAGTTTTTAACCTCTTGATTAGCACGTCTCGACGAAGCGGAGGCTTCAATAAAGCCGTATAAAATTCATAGACAAGGAATGCTAAGACTCTGACTTCTAGCTCGCCCACAGTTCTGAGTTAAAAGCCAATGTTTAGCCTAGAATAAAAACAAAACAGTGTTCGGTTGTTATGTTATCGTAACACATAGACAGGTTATATGACTAAAGATGTGTTAAGCCATCAAATGCAGTGGCGTACTAGGAAATATTTGAAAACTTGTACATTTTGATTGTCTATAGTGTTTCTTCATACCGAAGCTGATAAATGACTACTTTTTTTCCGATAAACAACGGCCTTATTGCCACTGGTGTAAAGATCTATACAAAGTTTAAATCTCAAAATTCAGGCTAAATTTAACCAGGCATTTCTACCCTATATTTTATGTTGCCTGACAAGGAGTGAACGAAATGCTCCATAATCAACAGGTCTATACAGCGTGTAACAGAAATACGATATTTATTTACTTATTTGGAAGATGGTGAAGATATTAATTTGAAACTACAAACGATCAAGTGTTAGCCTGTGTAGTATGTAGAAGTAAAAAGGAAAGTTCTGTTCAAGATAAGTCCGCGTCTCTGGAATGTATTGATATCTATTGTACATTTCCGATAATTGAAGAATCCGATTAACCTTTTAAATTATACTATTTCACACTAACATAAATTCTTAAAAGTTTTAACAGTATTGGAAACTTGCACTATTCAACCCTTGGCTGTTTGGTGGTGAAATTTAAATTGGGGATGAACTGTATCTGAAACCGGCTTATATGAACATTGCCAGTACGAAACCACTTTGATCTAAACATATTTCTGTATCTTAAGTAGGCATTGTTTACGAAGCCGTTGTATCAAATGTGCCTATGGCTTTGGATGATTCTCTTGTGGCACCTACCAATAAAGTCGAAGATCGTTGTACTTGTTATGAATATGACCCGGCAGCTGGAAACACACTGCCGTCCTCAAGAACTGTAGCTGTTGATTTACCAAGTTAATCAATCATTTGTAGAAGTGTACTAAATGAGACCAGTAATAAAAATCACAAGCTGCTGGTTTACAATTACATCTCAAATCACACATATCTTAGAATAAAAAATGAATAATTATGGTATGCTAAATGCACTTTGAAGACACACTAATGTTTTGGGGGGTTTTCAGGGGACAAGAAACACAAAAGGCCTGCTGAATTTCGTTCAAACAATAATGGTTTGTAATATCGGATTAAACCACCATTTTCAATATATATCTCTGTACAATTGTGTTACTTCTTTAGATATAAGATACTACGCTCAGAATCGCTGTGTCGTTAATATAAAATAGCTTATAAAACTTGATACGGAACAATTTTTCATCAGGAAAACAAAAGCACCGATTATGAAGGAGGTGCAAAATGCTTAAAGTAAAATGTGCTTTAAATAAAGTGTGCTTAAAGTGTGCGATATATGACTGATATCATGTTGTTGCTCTTTAATGTTTACCCAACATATCATGTTTGCCTGTATAAAAAAAATAACACGAAATTTACACGGAAGTAGTATTATTTGAGACATACGCACTAAGAAACTTTGCGTCTGATGTGTTATTTTATAGAAATATAATACGACAGCGTCAACGCGATTCCTGCAGAACATTGTGACGAATTGAATAGACTAAATTCCCTCCAATCAGGCTAATTGTTTGAGCAGAAAGATGTATGTCATAAATACAGGAAGCAAATTCCGAGAAACTTCTCTACTTCCATAGTATTATACTAACTAGAGCTATCCTCCACTACATTCTGCTAGACAAGATCAAAGGGTGACAGTTGATAATTTCGAAAAAATTATCCTTAATTTTTACAGTACTTCCTGAAAGTAGAATTCACAAACAATTAGGAATATGGGCTTTCTCTACTGACTTGGTTTGTTCAACCTCGTGCTAACTCCCCGAGAGAACAAAGTTGTATAATCACCAGCAGAAACAACCTTGTTCCTGCCCCAAGGACGTTTTATATACACTTTTATGTGAACTAAATGACTTGGAATTGGCGTGAAAAGGAAACTAAACGGTTTTAAACAGACAGTGCATAAGGTTAGACAAAAATGAATTGTGGAATAATAATCAACATTATTTAAACATAGCCAATAACTGATCAAACTGTGTTGTATTTTTCGACTCTGAGTATTACGAGTATATAAAATGTGAATGAGTGTTTTTCTTTACTGGAATTTGTCCTTTTTTCTTCATTTCCTCAAGATTTCATTGTACACAAGCACACAAGGTTCCTGTTCTAGGCTGATCACAAGCATCGTCAAGTGTATAGTTCAGATGCCTTTTGTTAAATTAATCCAACATTAAAGCCAATTCTCTAGACCATAGATTGTCTGATTCCATTTGAATCTATAACCTATTATATGAATGGACAGTTCTACAGCTATTATTGGAAGTAGTTTTAGTAGCTCCAACTGATCATGCACATACGAGCTGTGATAGTTTTTGTAGAATTTGGCATACCTTGAATGTTGTAGGTCTCAATCCACGAGTTGGGTCCTAGAGGCTTATGGCCCCGAATGTTGCACGATTGCGCAATTTAGATTTAAGTAGCACTTTAGCAAGTTAGAAAATTAACTTGGAATGTTATTTCGAGGACTTTCCACACAAAATTAATCCACTGTGAGAAGCAGTTATCAACTGTATTTCCGAACCAACTTGTTGCGTGATCTTGATTTATAACACCATTGTTAAATCGTGAAGATAGGCGCTTATGAATAAGTGCACCACGTCATAACTTTGGGTAACGTGATATTCTAGCAGGCGCAGAACAAAGCTATAGACAAGTACTTCCCTAGAGCTCTAACGCAACGACCTCTGGATTGTT
>JAVFBZ010150633.1:0-31139 GCA_032466195.1 Katharina tunicata
TAAAAAACTAAAAACTGAATTTTCTGTCAGAATATTATTATGTGGATGTTTCAATCAGCTGTCATAACTGAGCCACCCTTAGATGTACCGACGCTTTTGAACCCGCATGATTTCTCCTGGCTATTACAAACATTGAACCAACTTAATCATTTTCATTTCAATGTAACTGTTTTAATCAGAATTTGTAATAAAACCCTAATTTTGAGTGCTTATGTTACTTTAACCTCGAACCCGCTTGGTAAATTTAAGTAATGACTCAAAATGAAAGCAATTGATTATTACAAAACGTGCTCGTTCGTCATTTTCGATGGATTTATCAAAGAATGTCATGGTGTGATTCATAAAGTAATGACATCTTTCTAGAGGAATAGTAGTACATGGTAAGCTTGTTTACATCCCATCCAAAAACTTAAATCATAAATGGCCTACCTTGGTCATCAAATACCCTCACTGTAGGATGAGCAGATCCTTGTACGTTCCCAGTATTGTGTTGAACAGATCCCTGGTATCCGCCGACAGCTGGTTCGACAGATCCGCCTGTTTGACCCACACGTATGCCGGAATAGCCCTGTTCTTCCCGGCCGGATTGAACTGACACCGAGCCACCTTGTCCTGGCGTCTGATGTCCACGACCGACCTGAACGGCCACCTCAGCGCCTCGCCCAGAGTTTGTCCCAAGTTGTACCGACACCCCGGATGATCCTGTACCTTGACTGCCTCCCTGATCACTGGACTGTTGGTAACCACCGGAGACTCTCTGCTCGACACCGCTTGGGTTACCACCACCAAACTGCACGGAGTGCTCATAGGCCTGTTGATGTGAACTTTGGTAACCGCTCGCTTGACTTCCTGACCTTTGCTGATAACTGGCTGAATAGTGACCTGTTGACGAACAACAACGTAAAAAAAATGTCAAATAAGAAACAACTACAGTGGAGTAAATACGTTAACGGCTTTTTCATACCCAATATATGGGGTGATGTGGAGAGATATATAGCCACATCATTACCGGAAAGGAAATATATTCTTTACATTCTTCGTGATTATATAACACAAAAACGGATGTTTTCCGTTTACTGCTTTGCGTTAATGCAAAGTCATTACAAAGTCGTCATTTGTTACAGTAATGTACACTCGCGTACGACGTAAAATAATAATAAAAAAATAAAAAATACTCAATTTTGTTTTTTAAAGTATAGTCGAATTTATTAAATAAAAGCAATCTCATAAAACCTACCTTTGGCCTGTGCATTGGTAGTGTGCAACACAACACCGATTACAACGCCTAAAATAAGGCAAATTTTCGCCATGTTGCTTTTCTGAAATAATAGTAAGCATAAATATTCATTTTTACATTATAATAGACCTGTTTCTTATTATGACGAAACAGCTTAAGAGTTAAAACAATTCTCCTACTAGTTTTCAATATTGCATTGGCCAATCTATTTCTAGATTTCAGATAATTGAAAAATGAAATTATATTGAATATAAGGAGGAGCATTTTATAAGGCGTTTTATTTCAAATAATAACCGATCAAAGCAAGCTTACGACAAGCCAGAAGTATACAATATACAGACATGCCATTTAAGCAAACTGGCAGATGTCAGATCAATTCGGTTTTAGAACTTAATTTTGTCAGACTGTAAGCAAATCTCTAATATACAAAAATATTCTAATGATCCCAAATATAAAATTACTTTAGATCTATTAAAGATCAGTTTTCAAATTTAAAAATATTCGGCGAGATTATCGTTAAGGTGAAGATGGACGTCCACTCAAATGATTCAAAGTTATTTACATGGTTACATATTTGGGCCTCGGATCCCTAAAGGATCGACAGAGTGGCAATGTGAGTCTTATCAACCGCTAAGACACGATTTTCTCATTAAACTGCCGAAACTTGTTCTGCTTCAAGCCACGGACAATAGATGATGTGTCCGAAATCAAACGAAGAAAAAACTAAACCAAATAATTAAGGCCGGTTAAGACTTACCTCCTTGAAGCTGTAATTGAAACTGGATGACATCGGAGTTTGTCTCTGACTTTTGTACCAAATGTGACTGTCGTCAGAGATAGTCGTGGTATATCTACCTAATGACGTACACCACTTTGCGGTTTCAAATTACGAGTGTTTTTGAAGAACGGTTCAAATTTGTCAACTTGTTTTACGTGGGAAGTTTTTCCTTCTTATCCTGTTGGCTATTTACGATCCAATCACGTCCGGAATACAGTGAAACGTTACACCAGACAAAGTTTATACCACGGTTTAAAATTACGTACTACCCATATCACATTACAAAATAGGTCAGTACCCAAACAACATAACAATATATAACAATGGCTCTGGATTCGTGAACTTTTATAAGATGCTACAGATGCAAATATTTTAGTCAGTAAGTCAGAAATGCTACTCCAAACTGTTATATACGTTCTTTCCGAAAAAACTAAAACTAGAGATAAGCATGTAGGGTTTCTGAATGGTCCCTGTATTATAATGTATGTATATATGCATCATAATATTTGTTAGTTATAGGATTTAGTCACGAAAAGAGACATAAATATTTTTAGCACTCTGATACACATATTAAATACGTTTATTGTTATTGACGCCAGGATAACATCAGATGCGGAAACCACTAGACGTCTGTGCGACGGACTTTGCGTGGGTCAGTTGCGCACAGAGGAACAATGAGGCGGCTGTATGTCTACTGCACCGAATTAGCATGACTGTGTAAGTGCAGCAAAACCGGAGAACACTTATGAGGTGTAAATATATATTATTTCCAAGTACTTGTTTTCATGATAAATGAAACAATTTTTATTTTAAAATTTACTGGAGTGGGCATTACGGGCGGTATTTATTTTTGTTGGTTTGTTAATGCCACAGTAACAAATCGAGTCTGCAACAGGTTGTTGGAGAATGCATCAGAAGGGGATCTAAAATTTAAACTCTTAACTTGTTGAAGTTTGTTTTCCTTTAGATAAATATATTTTTTTCTTTTTGACTGAATTTCGGGACTTTTGTAATGCAATGGAAAACACTGATGTGACGTTAGAAAGTCCATTGGTTGATTGACTGGTGATTAACACCGTGCTCAAGTGCATTTCATTATTATGTATTCAGATAGTAAGTTGTGATATTTTTTTGATATTTATATCAAGGAGAGGGACAGTGAAATAACACGAGCAAACGAGATCCAGTTCATATGAGTTTAAGAGAAAACATGTTATTCGTGTGTTTAAGTAAGTAAACACACACCTTCCGTTGATATTTATGGTTTCTTAAATTTGAGCCCCAAAATATTTCACCACATCGCGCGATTTAAGAGAAAGGCTATGCCATCTTTTTGACAATCGCTGTTGTTTTTGGCGTAGCCCAACGAGAAATTCAAGATAGCGGCAATCTTTTTCGAACGTTGTTGTTTTTGGTCTTAAAAGTGTGAGTAGTGTTAAATCTTGAATACTTCTGGGGTGCTTAGGAGGTTTGGACAATTCAGTCTTTGTCATTGTGTTGGTTTCATTTGGTCGTTACATAAGATTACATTAAATGAGCTTTCCCTCGAAGGTGAGAAACGACAGCTCAAGCTAACTCACCGTCACCTGCCGTCCAATAAATATCAGAATATATTAAATACAAATGCGGAGAGATACTCTTGTCATTAGTTGTGACTGTAACCCAACCAAATTATGTGGATTCACTTCATGTGCTAGCAATGTTGGAAAGTCAGAGGGCAGATACGACTTGATATATCATGGAACAAAACAGTATTTATTCGATGTTCTATCTATTTTTTTTGTTTTCATATTTAGTGTTATATAGATACATATTTATTCCATTTGACCACACGACATACCTATCAGTTGTTAGCTCAGCGTTGCTTTTCCATTATCAGGCGTTGAAATAATAACGGTTAGCGTATCATACAGTCCTATCTGTCCCTCGACAAAGTGATATATTTACAATAACGATATATTGATTAAGTGAAGTAATTTGGTACAAGTTCCAAATTTTCATATAAATATATGGCTAAAAATTGCGAATCAAGTTCTCAGTAAAACCAAGTTACGGTATTGCTGGACCCATGGATCGAGTTTGAGATAAAAAAAAAATCAAAGCCTTTTGTCAGAACATATTAATCAGAATCATACATATCTTTTTATTTTTGAAAGGCTTGGCTTCTCAGGATTATTTGAACTTATTGATTTCTTGGTGAACTCGAAATAAAATACAGTGTGTTTTATGAGGTCTATTCCTCGAAAAGCAACAGCTGTAACACTAAATACATTAATTTATCTACTATATACCTTAAACTGAAAAAAGTGACACATTTGCTTTAAATTTCACTTGATATTCACAGTAAAAGTTATTGTCACTGCAACCTTAGGAAACCGTACAATGACACAAAAAATCTTTCATAACACATATAAAAATCTCGAGATCAAGATCTATCCAGAAACTTGTCTCTGAGGATTTATCTAGAACATAATGATTATTCATTGGTTTTAATTAGTCGATATCCCTGTGCCAGCTCTTTTACTCTTTACACAAATATATATTTGTTTACTTTTCTTTGTGATACTGTGTTTGCCGTTCTTAATGCTAGACGTGGATATTTTGTAAATTTATGGAAAGAATTTACTTCCAAATCCTAACGAAACCAAATACTTGTATATCTCCATGCATTTACATCATGTTGGACAGCGTGCACTTGTTGACCTTATCTAAGGGAAGTAATCGGTGGCCGCAGAGATTACAATAAGGGGCTTATGATGCTTCCTCTCAGATATGCGCCAAAAGCTAAGAATTAAAATATTAATTACTACGACTTAAAGACCAATTGAACGCTCTTTGGTCCGTTTTTTAATTAATTTGTCTCCGTAATAATCTGTTTTTTTTTCTTCCAAGAATTGCCAACGAAGGGCGTATTTTACACCTATCGGTACATTTCATTGCTTATTTGCAGGTAAGATGTTTTAAACTTTTGGCAATGCAATAAGGAAAATCAATGCTACAGATCTGAGTAAATTAAACTACATGTGATCTTGAAAAAGTTGTTAGTATCAGAAACGAATAGTGTACATGTACATGTATGTCAGTTTCGAATCTTTCGCTTGTTTTATCTCCACTATACTTTATGTGTTATAAATATGTATATAAATATATATTTGGGACTAACGTTCTTGCTATTTCAATTCTATGGAATTTTTCAGTATTGGCTTTGCTGTATAAGTTTATATATTTTGCTTCATATGTTTATCATTGATTGGTCTCGTTGTCCTTTAATTTAATAATCAGATCATAAAATATCTATCAAACACAATTATACATTTCCAATATAAACATCTTGCTTTCTCGGTTCTATGGGTTACACTCATAGAGGTTATGACAACTTCTATGAGTTATTTTGCATTGATTAATCTGGTTGTATACTTTGCTTTATTTGTCGCATGTAATCAAATCATAAAATATATATTAAATATTCCTCTTGTTGTCTCAATCCTGTGGCATTGTTCACTATTGCCGCATGACTGTATAAATTTTACTTCAAATATGTTGTTTACATTTATTGATCCCGTTGTACTTTGCTCAATTTGTACTGTAATTACATCATGAAATACAATTATTTATATATATATGAAATAAATTCTGTTATATCGTCTTGCTGTGTGATTTTGTTTGATGGATTTCTTCTTATCGCTCCTTAAAGGCGTGCCAGTTATTTTTAGTGTGCATGTGTGTCTGCTGTTACCAGGAAGTATCTATAAGGAGGAGTGCACGTCAAGCTACACTGCACGTTTAACTCATTGATCACTTTCGCGGTATTTTACGTTTTAATGTGAGAAAAAATAGTATATGACTTAATACTTTCTTCTTTTGGGATAAATAACACATTCCAAAGGAAAGAAAGTGCATTAATCTGATAGAAGCTTCTTAATAGCCCTAGGCTTTGCGGAAATAAGCACTCCACTCAGTAGACTGGACCACAAAGCGTGTCTTATTATGTGTTCAGATGTCTATTGTAGGCTGCTATTCAGACCGATTAGTACCAGCACAAGAGGTATTGTTCTATATGGTTGATATTAAAAGAAAACAAAGCCTGTAAAACTAAAAGAAGGCATCTGTCACCTCGGCCACTTTGTTATTGAATTATGGTGAAATAAATAAATGAAATGACTGAAAATGAAAATGAATCCGGTAACTCGTTTAATCTTCTTGGATAATTTTAAAACTTGTCAAAAAAATGCGGATGAAAAATAAATTTTACTGACATGTAAGACAAATACGTGATTTGTGACATGACAGTCCAAGATATAAACATTTGGCGAAGCGAAGACGAAACTACATATATGAAATAAATGTTACAATATACCGCTAAAAAGTTGTCATACAATATCTGCCAGGTAAACGAGAACGCAACTAACAAACAAACCAACTGGCATAGACTGTTTCTTTATCCATAGGGACTCGCTTCCCAAAAAAACATCTACCGTGAATGTGTTTAAATTGTAACTGTTTGTTTGCACAGATAGGCATTTTGATAATGCAGTTGAGAAACTTTATTGAGCCAATACATTCATACTAAAACAAAATTGTAATAGTATGTGGATGCAGCTCCACCACATTGGTTTTGCAATTGAATCCGAATAAATAAATAATTATTTAATATTGAAAAATATCATTATTAGATTCAGGATTTTTTCATCCAATAAGTATTTCTCAGATAAAACACATTGAAATGAATTTGGAAAAAGAAGGTCCACTTTTAAACATCCATCAATATTTTAGTGGCAAACATAGTGACAAATACGAAGATTGATTACTAATTTTTAAGCCCGTTACTCTTTGTAATACGGACAAGATTTAAGGACTGTTAAATGGTAATATTGTTTGTTACAGAATAACTGCTATTCCACTGGCATAAAATGATCATTCTGTTTACGTGTTTGAATGTGCCTAGTGTTATATACGAACGGAAAGTTATAAATATATGAACTAAACAGCCCAAAAATCACACCCCAGGCTAGGTTTGAATGCAATCCTTTAACTTTTATTCATACATTGGACACAGTTTGCAGAAAGCTTTATTTATATAATCGTTAACATCGATTGTTATAACAAAACATAACTTTGTCGGATTTACAACTTCTGTTACAACTATTGATAAGCAGCGTTTCGGTCTAGATGTTAACAGCGTTTCAAGCAATGATTACAAATATCAGCAATGTACACTTAAGTAAATCCATCAAAGATATTTTTTGTTTCGTTCCTAGCTTGTACATGACGCTTAAACAAGTCAAGATTGTTCTGTATAAACTGGTTTTGCCAGATAAAACCAGAGGATATTTTTATCTTAAAGGCAGGTTTAAAAATGAACTTGTAGCGAAGAGTTGATGATGACAATTCGCAACCACTCAGCCGTGCGTGATGAACTCAATCTCAAAATAGAGACAGAAGTGAGCTACTTAGGTGGACGCTATTAGAAGCTAGTATGTATCATCAGATAAGGGTATTCCTTGATTAACAATATACATTTACTACTTTATTTGCATAACCCGACAAAAATAGGATTCTTTTTTTTGACGAGTTCACAATTTTTTTAAGTATCTAACTTTGAAATGTTAGGTATATCAATACATTATCAAGCCTTTCTTTTTGTTATAGTTGAGGGGGGCTGAATTGAACAAATTAGGTCAAAAATGCAGGTTTATAAATGACGTGAAGTGTGAACCTTTTCTTATCAATGAAGAATCGGGCTGTTATCCATAATCTGACCGTCACATATAGTAATAAATATAGGAATTTGTGTATGACCTGCAACAGTGAAGTGGGTAATTGTCAGCCCTCGGATAATAACTGGATATAACAAGTATATCAAAGACACGTCATCGACATTACAAAAAAGGACACCAAATATGTAATTTGATCCTGTTTTTCTAAATGGACGTTATTTTTTTTTTCTCACTCAACTTGAAATCATGATAAAAAACAAACAAACAACAAATAGAACAGTAGTTGCATGTCATTGAGTTTAAAAGAAGAAAAACACTGTAGATCGTGATTTATGGCAGCCCACTGGAATAGGCGACAGGATTCCAGTATGATTATTCACATGAGGTGGAGTCTTCTCTTACGCCTTAACATGAGTGTTTAAGAGCCTCATTAGTCTTTACTACAGCCGTGCCTGAATGGATATAAAGAGAAACGAGAATAAAACGAATAAAAAACATAATTAAGCTTTACATGTAATTAATTAACTTTGAAGTAACAAGTCAACGGACGTAATGAATTAAATGATCAAATTTGTGAGGACGAGTGTGAAAATCCATCTCTTTTCTCAAAACAGGTCTTATTGTAAAATTGCGTTAGTAGTAATAAGTTGCGTTACCGAAAAATTTTGTTGTAGAATTGTAGAAATTGAATACAGATACCTTTATCATAACGTAAGATACGGGTTAACATTGCTGCAGATTGAATTAATAGCGTAAAGGTATCAAACTAGTGGTATATGTAACAAATAATAGGTTAGTAATCTGGGAATAACTGCCGTTAAACTAAAAAATTCCTACCATGAAAAGTTTATACTGGCGTCAGAAAAGGGAACATCAACAGTGTTTTCGTTTCTTATTTGCTGGTTTTTCTAAGGGTGGCAGGTGAGCTATGTTTGTGTTGTTGTTTGTTTGTTTGTTTTGTTTGGGTTGTTTTTGTTGGGGAGGGGGGGGGGGGGGGGGGGTGTCGGGAAGGGGCGGGGTGAGGGCACTCTACTATAGTAAACAAAATTTGAGGGTCGTGGATTCGATACCTGCAAGGGTCTCAGTCTGTACAATTTTCTGTTCAGTTTCAAAAATGTGTACTTGAAACTAAAACCGAGAAATACTTATTCCTTACCATGTTTAAACTTCGGCCCGACGGGGAGATGTGGACCTACTTCAGCCAGAGTTGGGGGCTGTGGGAAGCTGTTCTGGCTCGCCCAGGTCCCCGCAGCGCAAACCACACGGTAATCGCCCGCTGCTTGATTGTTAAAATCTGAGGTATGAGTATTCTATCAAAAGAGAAAACTCCTAAAGATGTAAGTTTTATTTATTCAAAACATCAATTAGGTGTTAAATAAACTACAAATGATATATTGTGTTAAGGCGGCAGCAAGAAGTTGGGTAAAAATATGACTTAGATGGATTTTCAACTTCTGGGTATATTGATATTCGACGTTTCGACCTAGATGCTAAGAACATTACGACTCTCAGCAGAATAGACTTCTCAAGTAATAATTACAAATCTCAAAGGAATATACTTCTCAAGTATAATCTGTAATCATTGCTTGAAAAGGGTCTTATAGCATCTAGGCCAAAACGTCGCTTATCAATATACCCAGAAGTTGAAAATCCCTCTTAGTCTTGTTTTTTAACCATGATTAATGTATTATCAACTTACACAAAAATAGGTCGAATAGGGTACGAGAACTACTCATATTCTATTTGAAAGGATTATAATTCGTCTTTATATTTTTGTTCAATTGGCCTCGTTTGAAAACTACCTTTATGAGACAGATTAGCATCATTAGGTACCCTGATTTCGATCCAGAAAATGGATTCGTGTGGTCAAGTTATAGTTTGATTTTATATCTTGATGAGACAAAGGAGTTTATTGCAATATTTAGGTTATCAATATGGCTTTATTCCGCGGTTGTTTTCTAGTTGCACACTGTTAATAAGATTCAATCTAGCAGTGCACTCGTGGACCAAGTCACTGTCCATCCAGGTTAATAATCCTTAGAAACAATAATAGTTTAAATTGTGTACCATTATGATTTTTTGAGTTTCTTTTCTCTTCTCCAATCGCATGTTATATCAAACACGATTGTCAATATATATAGCTCAGTCGGTTAGAGCGCTGGCTTTGGTAGCCAGAAACTCTAGTTTGAATCCCGCTTGAGGCAAGCAAAATTGTCTTTTCTCAAAAGAGAGCAAGGCCAGCGCTTTAACCGACAGAGGCTCACGGCAGAATGAACGAACTATTATCCAGGTAAAGGTTGCGAATCTTTCTATGCCGTAAGCACTGACACAGGGACGCTGAGATAGCTTTGGAACCGAAAATAAGCAAGGTTCTTACTACATTTCGAGCAAGTAACCACCACTTACTAATTGAAGGGGGCAAGGTGGTCTAAAAGAGACAAGCGAAAACGGATATGCTCCCTATGCAATACTAGCAGCATTGGCGTTGAGTATCTTTTTCTGTTGATATGCCCGATTTTAAAAGTACTCGGAAAAAATACTTACCGATAAATGTATACAGACAACCAAGCGTATATAATATGCAAATTTTGTTTAATTCAATCAACAAAACACCATTCCTTAAGCTGTATAAATTTATTTCAGAAGGAATGAGTTTGTATAAGTTGTTTGATTGTTTTGTATTTTTCTGTCATCAACCATGTAACATTTGTACCTTTCGTGCCAGTGGCAAAGAGGGAATAACATAAACTTGATAGCGTATTTTATATCTAGATATTACCCACAAATGTTTTTTTTATTGAGTAGGCAATTCGGAAAATCTGGTGCTGGCATATATATATATATATATATATATTTATGAATGAAGAGAAAGAATATAGCCAGGACTCAACTTACCTCAAAGTTATCATGCATATTGAAGTATTCAGACTTAGCTATGGCTCCGTGATAATTAAAATTATTCCGCGATAGTCCATGGTACAACACATTCTTGTACACTTGGTTACCTACGAATGGCAGAAAAGAAAGTACTATTTCTTAAGGAAGACACAAGGTAAAATAATACTGCGTATGATTGATTGATTGTTTGATTTGTGGGTTTAAACCGTACTTAATGTCATTTCACTTACATGACAGCGTGCCAGTCCATTGGGTGAAGGAAACCACCCTAAGCCACGCCACATAGAAGACGCCACCATACTCATTTACAGGACAAAAACATGACGCCACAACGAATCGGCTTACTGATACCCCTTTGAACTAAAGCACCAGGAGACAGGAGGCTCCCACCCAACCACCAGCTACTGTATATGAATGGCCAAAACAAAAATAATTAACATAAATGACAGGCAGCAAATATTTGTCTCTAAGAAGGACAAAAGGCACAATAGCATTCCTATGATTGACAAAAAAATCTATACGAATGACAGAATACTTAATAAATTTGTTATGAAGTATCAGCATTTCCTATGAATAAAAGAAGCCCAAATTCAGCCTAACTGGAAAACTACTCAATGGGGCGTAAATATTCATCAACCAGTACAAACAAATTTGATGTTTTTTATATGTACATTAGCGAGTAGTCGTACATACCTCTTGGTTCTCCTGGGCTTTCGTGGTCTATCCGTGCCAGTGCGGGGTATTTCTGAGCCCAAATACCTGCTGAATACGGTACTGACTACCAAATAAATGTATTTTGTTAACATTTGGTGTCGTTTAACCGATAAGATGTTAAATAAGAGTCTATAGAGACCAAGGAAGGAATCGAGATATATTTAGCATGTTATATAGCGTTCTAAAAATTCTGAGATAAAAAGTGTCCGATAATTATATTTTATAATATTCCCTGGTACTTGTTATTGAGGATGGTCGCACATGTCGCAAGAAATTGAAAGTGATAACACGGTAAATTATCTCAACCCTACAAGACCTTCTGAAGTTACAAAGGCAATATCAGATGTATCTAGGCTGGTTCCGACATGTAAAAACACAAGACTTTAAACCAACTCACTGGCATGGTGTCTTTACACTAACTTTCACGAATTTCGATAATGGATTTTTTTGTTCAAATCAACACCAAGGTAGTATACTTAAAATACCTCACCTTCAGTCGGTCATGTAGAGTTTTATCGTTACTACCTCCACCTATTCCTCGCGCATCCATGTCCACTGCACAGGAACGAGCGTTATAGAACACGTTATAGCGGGCAATGTTATCACGACCGCCGCCAATATTAAAATGAACTTCATTCTGAAAAAGAGAAAAATCGAATAAACTAATGAGGCAAGAGCAGTTACATTTAACACGGATAGTCCAAACGTATGAACTTATTCCTCAGAAATCAACGAGTAACAAGGATTAGCTGGCGTTCTTATTTCCACTAATTCTAATTTAATAAAGTCAGGTATATATTCCAATTTGGCAAATTAATTAGCTTATTTGAAACACATCGGATCGGCTAACAGTTTGCTGTAAAAAGCAATGCTAGAAAAGAACACCCTCAAAACATTTACAAATTTCGTTAATGCTAGTTGTGTATGACTGTATTCACTTGAGTAGATTTGATTTTCAGCATATATTTGTAACTTACATCGTGGAAGACATTCCCCTCAATGAGAACACTGGAGTATTGATCATCTAACATCACACCTCTGACCTCTGCTCCAGGATAGTGTCTCAATACATCGTGGATATGATTGTGTTGTATCACATTGCCTCTCTACAAAACATAATCTGATATTAATGCTTTTTCTTTTCCTAAATGGTATCATAGAAAAAACACATTATCCTTAATACTATTTCGTAGAGACAAACAAGGAGAACTATTTTTTTATTACTTGAAGGCGTGGGCCTCAATTCGGATTTCGACACTTTAAACACAATTGTTGACTAAAACAGTAAGAGTTTATGGTTTCACCAGATTTGAACTTTTCCACGATTCCACCAAACATTTGTAGTCGACTGATGTTAATGCAAATTCAAACAACCGAAGAACATCGAAAATTCACCCTGATCAAATGAACAGATTGAAGTTGGAAAGGCAATGATATATTTCTGCTTTGTGTTAATTTAAAATCTGATGTGCTTGATATACACTGTACATACGGGGAATACAATAAATAATATATTCAATTTCGGTCAAATAGCACAGTAGACTGACATACATCATAACGTTGACGAATAGATAATGGCGAATAACTTTGTATATAACTGTAGAAAGGTGAACAATTTAAAAACAATAAAAAACATATTGCAATTCCCTAGATGCTTAATATACCTTACATTTTCAGCCTATGCAATTTTGAGAAAAAATCGTGGCGGCCAATATTAACTGAGACTAACATTATCCTTAAAGATTTAAAACAAAACAGGACAAAAACCTTACATATGTCCAGTCCCTGTCAGCATGTATCCCACCACAATCACTGGATCCGTAACATAGATGATGTAGGTGGTTTAGTTTGATCAGGTGGTCATTACCCTGTAACCAACCAAATCGAATATATAGTATTTTTCGCAACGAATACAAATCAGGGGAGAGTTACTAAAGAACCGCCTTTAAAGACACAGGAGGCTTGTCACTTCTTAATATAAATTCACCCTATGGAAATGCTTATAAGAAACGAATGGGGAATGGTTACCGGCAACGAATCTTTTTTTCTCTCACAAAATAATACTTTCTACTTACCAAGGTACCAAGGTAATATCTGTCAAACTGGAATAAGCATATTACAATTAATATTGTTTTTCTCTCAAAGACTTGGTAAA
This sequence comes from Katharina tunicata, assembly GCA_032466195.1. NCBI lineage: Eukaryota > Metazoa > Mollusca > Polyplacophora > Chitonida > Mopaliidae > Katharina > Katharina tunicata. The sequence continues at coordinate 13,500 of JAVFBZ010150633.1, forward strand.
TTTAGAAATAGATAAATAGTTTTGTTCAAAGAAGTTTTCAGGACAGCTGGAATAGATTGTCAGCGTTTGCAGGTCATAAAGATGGTTAACTCTTTTAGCGGAAACGAAAGAGATCGCGTTAGCACGAAGAGACAGCTAGTCTGCGTTTTTGGAAAACATAATTACGATTACGAAATTTTTACCACATTTAAAGCCAAACGTTGGTTGGCTGAATAGCGTTCTAGTTTATGCTGCTCTGAATACGTCCTTTTTGCCTTAGAAAATGCTGCTACTATCCTAAATATCTAATTGCGTCAAAATGTTCCTATTGCGGGTTTTGTTTTCGATAACAACTATTGTGTAATAAATATAAACTCACACCCCACCAGATCCCGGTGTATTTACCACCCGAGATCTCGTTGTATTGTACATGGATTCCCACACCTCCTAAACTGATCCCATGTGATCCGACAACAGCCGCTCGCGAAAAGTCCCAAATATGATTATTCTCAATGACATTACCCGAAGGATGGAGAGTTTTCCGGTCACCACCTAGTGAGGACATGACAAAGAAAATATGCCATAAATGCAATAGTAATATAAATAATAGTTCAGCGCATACTTGTAAACGTAAATATGAACCGATTAGTGCATACTTTGAAAGTAAATATGAACCGTTTAGTGCTAACTTGTAAATGTAAATATGGAAATTGCGAACAACATTGAAATAAATTGTCAATTGGGACGACTATCTTCAATGTTTTAATATCAGTTTCCAAACAACATAAGTCCTTTCCTGTGGCAGTGACATTAATCAACTCTCTGTGTCTAGAATTATTGTCCTGTTTGACCCTCAGGCAAATGAAACGGTTAAGTTAGTCCACAGTTTGCATTAAGACTGACGTCATCTTCGCTCACTGAGAGTTTAGTCCGATGTACCCAACCTTACAACACTTGACGGAACGAGCATTTATAATGTATCTGTGATTTAAGTGATCAAAGTTTGAACTACCCCCTCCCACCCCTTCCCCGCCGCGACCCCGTTACAATTACATCCAACCAATCAGATATACGTTTACATTTCGATAACCTTAACTAAAATCTGATTGGTGCCTACAAAGTCCGTCACAGCCAATCCATTGTGTAGCTGTTAATTATGCTTATAGTTGATCATTCCGCGAAGGGTTTAAAATGTAGAATAGCGCAGAATCAAATTCCTGGCTAGCAAGATGGGCTTAGGTATGAAATAAATATTTTCTAAGCTTACCACTCATAGCAACCCCACCGTCCGTGTCATGTATATCACACTGTCGTACAATAATGGTAGACCCATACACGTGCATGGCATACGACCCTATATGCGACCAAACGAAAAACAATAATCTATCATTTGATAACAGATAGGGCCCATATTTTAATATTATAATGCGTGTCAATGTTATACAAACATTTAAACTGGCAGTGTGTCAAATCAAATTCAAGCATTGGAAGTTGAAGTTTAGTTCTGCAAAAAGCATAGCATCGTTTTCGAGTTGAAACCTTTACACAAATGGCTAGGTACATAGGATGGGGAACAATTACACTAAAAATAACACTTACCTGTATTTTTAATCTCCAATCCCTGGAACGTACAAGAGCTGATGGTATCTCCAGATATACCGTAATGTCTACTGCTTTCAAAGGACAAATCTTGAATATGGACATTAGATTGATGGGACAGTCTGAAATTAAAAATAAATGTCCAAATGATAGGCTTTGAGATCTACCTGTTTCAACTAAATCAGTTGTTCACTATCGACGATGGCCAAAGCGATGTACTCAAACCAACATAGAATCTAATGCCTAGTCTGATTTACATTTAATCGGTTAAAAACATAATGAGGTAGCATTTAAGACTTCATAAAGGTTAAAGTTGGTCCAAGTCAGTCAAACAGAATCTTTACTTACGATACCAGGCTATCGAGCATTGAGCCGACAACCACGTCATGACTTGACATAGCACCTGTTTGGGTCGGCGGCCACAGATACAGGATACCAGCCTTCCTGTCTATGTAATATTCTCCCTGTTAAAGAAATCCGAGAGTTGTAAATCCCTGTGCGATTGATGAACATCGCAAATAGCCGAACCAGTGTTTGGCGATAGTGGGTCACAATTCAACCAGATATTGGGGATACACTGGCAGAAAGTTTTTGTGGATTTTCCTTCATTAATACATTGGAATATTTTAAAACTGTAAATAGAGAGGAATAATACATTTGTGCAATGTTTCATTACTGCAATATTCGAAGAATATTAAACAAATATTTCAAGAATATGAACAAATATTCCAAGAATATGAACAAATATTCCAAGAATATTTCTTTTAGCGCTGCTGAATTCTGAGAGTAATTATTTACATGTACACGAATTATTTTTAGAGTACATCATGCAGCTTTGATAGTTTCAAAAGTGCCAATTGTGTTGATTGCATTAATGTTCATGTAGGTTTTACATGATAACAATTTAATAACAATAGTAGTCTTTATTTATCTTCGTAACCTAGTCCACGAGGTTGATCTTTCATAGAGGCTACCCGGACGAACTAATTAACACGACAAGGCAGGAACGAATTTTCACAAATATAACGATATTTACAAATTAGTAAAATACATATAAAGATATACACAAGAATGAATAACGGAATAACATCAATTAAAGTATTACATGACTGTGAGCACTGTAAATATAATCAATCTATTATAAAGACTGTAAAAAATGTTTTTAAAAATCAGATTTACAACATTGTAGAGTAAAATTTAGGTAAATCGGTAGACTTTTCCACAGAGAGGCTCGCTGGGATATAAGGGTTATTGACGCATGCAGTTCTCATCACGAATAACTATGCGAGCCATAACTATATAGTTAACTGTAGCCAAAATGAATAATTAATAAATAATTAAATAAATAAATAAATAAATAAATAAATAAATAAATAAATAAATAAAAGAAGAAACAACAACAACAAACGAACTTTCAACGTCTAAAACGGTACTTATAATTAAGTAAACCTCGTCCTACATTTGAAAGTATGTTAAATTATTACTAACGTATTACGTATACTAACGGCTATGTTTACTTAAAAACAGTGTTCCCTGAGGAGCACCACAAATTTCATCACGAAAACACTTTACCCTTCGAAACGACTGCAATTGATTCAATTTGTTTTCTGTTTTCAAGGTAGGATTTGAAAACAGATATAGACCCCTAGAACTTCTGTAACCCAAATTTACTCTGTTAAGTTAATTTTCACAATCCGTTTCCAAGTGAATATCAGAAGCACATTTATTATTATCAACTGTTTCCTTCAGATAGGACCAGAAACTTGTATGTTCTATGTTTCTGGTTAAGCATGTTGCCAACTTTTCCCTTAGGCTTACGTTGTAGAAGTCCCATTATCGTTATCCCATAACACGCTAATCGATCTCACTGTTCCACCAGTTTGGGCATATATTGATTAGCGTCATTTGGTGGTAATGATGACGTGGATGTTCTGTATAGTAAACGAGGAATATTACATATGTTATACTTTAGAGAATTTATGATTACATAATACTTACGCCTTGATCCAATTCGCTCAAAGCGTTGAAGATACGGAAGTAACCGCCCTGTTGGCTGTAACCGGCGTGGTTACCTAACTGGATATAACCTGAAGGTAATCGAGCAAGTTAGTCATGAGCTCTATCAAATTATTGAACTTTAAGAAAGTAAATAAATAGCACTCGCTATGATGTGTTTTTTTTTTATTTATTAATAGTTGTGACTTAATAACCTTAAAAACAATTCTATCTCTTGAGAAGTAACCGATTCTGAGGATGGATCCACAGCGAGCAGACATACTATTTGCAGCGCCGAACCAAGGTCCTCCTTTACTTTTTTGTTACCAAGGTTTTTATGTTTATAGCAGTATTCTGTCTTTGGGGTGTGTTTACTTGCCAACTGATTACTGGGGACACAAGGTTAGGAACAGCAAGTGCAATAGGACCGCGAGTAGAACAGTTCAAATGGTTTACCTTTTCTCATGCCATAATGGAGTTTTGAACTCAGGGTGATGGTGTGGTGAGCCGGATCAACGCTGCCTACACTGGCTGAATCGTCCGCCCACGACCAGTACCTGGTAAGAGAACCAGATAATGGGAATACCTAAAAACAACTTTTATAATATTTTTTAGCTAAACTATAACGGACCACAAATCATCATTCGACTCACACTCACGCGTGAGTGGGGGGTGGGGTGGGGTGGGGTGGGGAGGGGGGGAGGGGGCTTAATGATCACGACTGCTGTTACTTATCCTCATGATTCTGCCATTCTTGCTACCAAAGGTGGGTGAAACGTATTTCTTGGGAGCCAAAGGTCACAACTCACTTTTTTGCACGTTAAAGCCGAATGCAGTTCCATGCTGATATAAATAATATATCTCGGCTTTGGGTAAATCATAATAATATATATCAAACAAACCAACATGACTTCCATGTACGGAAATTTTGATATATTGTGTGAGTTCAAGAAAGAGAAATGTTTTGTCTAATTCGTAGTCTTCTGCTCATTCCTTTCAACTCACCAGAAACCATACACCCACATGTCACTTTCGTGCCGCCATTTCTCAGCTCTGCTGCCCACTGAAGTAGGGTAGGTGAATCTGTTTCCTTTTGCACCGTCGGGACAAGATTCAACATTCAGATAAGTGTCCTGCAATATGACCGACCATTTAAACAATTTTATGTTTTCATGTTCCCTTCATATTTTGTAAAAAATGCTTGTGTGAAAAAGAAAAACTGATTTTCCATATCGATATAAGTGGTGATAAATGAATTCGAATTGATCAAATTTAGCCTACTAATGCTGTCTCACCGTTGTAGGCCTTACTAGGGGCGCAGTACTGTTTACTCACCGTAATGGCCAGAACACGCGGAGCACAAGACTTGTCATGTTACATATAGTGCAAAACAACAATAATACAATGTTATTTGATCACCTGAATTGCTCAAGGTTAACCAGAACAATGCAAATTCAAAATTAGGTCAATATTAATAAGTGGCCCAAGCTTGAGTACAAAATGTAAAGTGCACAATCAGTGCACAAAAAAAGTACAAAGTGATATTTTCTTACAGTAAAATAAATTATATATTCGCTTGACGTACATCATTGGGCCACCGAGCCAATCTGAGTGCTTTTCCATTAAAGGTGATCTCCATCTCTGCTGTCCGTTGATGACCAAACCCGAATCTCTCAAGATGACCTAGCTGTGAGAGTGAGATACCTGCATCAGAAAACTTCAGCTGCCGGACCTAAACATATAAGGAACAAAGAATAATTTTATTATTAAATGGCCTTAATTAATGTTCTGTTTGTGTCCATTCTCAGTGCACCATAGAACTAACAGTCATTTCCACTTGTATGCGGAAAATGAATCCATTGTGCAAACAAACTGTCTAAAAAAAAATTCAGTACTGGAAATAAATATGGTTCTTTTTGTAATGGGCCTAGTACTCAGCATAAGCTACTGTACGCTTAAGACTAAATCATGCGGTTTTATTTCACAGTAGATTTTTCGTGGTAGACATTATTACTTTTGTATACTTATATGAACAGCCTTGTACTAGGTGTGTTAGTTTCCGAATACATAAATATCAAAACCTTGTACCTAAAATGATGAAGCCTCTCTCACAGAGACCTATCATAGCGTACAAGAAGAAGAAAACTCCCAAGGACTTCTTGGTTGAAACAAAACTTCCCTCTGTATCCGATAACCCATAACCGCGCTTATCTTCATTGGTAGACTAATGGGTTTAGTACTAGCTCTACAGAATACTCATTTCAGGTTGTGTCTATTTTAAATATATATGTGTGTTACATATTCGCCACATACATGTATGTTCTTCGCAATTTACATGTTACACGTATTGGCTTTTCTCGAGATAAGCCTTTAGGTTATCCTGAACAACACGAGATTAAGGTCTAAGAATTTATCTAGAACATGGGATGATTTATAGGTTTTAATTAGTCGATCTCCCTGTGCTAGTGTCATTACTCTTGCCTCCACCTGGAATCTTACTGGAACTCTGGTTATACATATCACAATATTATGTTTTATTACAATGTCTAAAGTATAAAGTACTTGTACCTTGCTGTGTGCCACAGCCGGTAGTTGTTGGAGAACATGGGTGTCTGTGACCGGGTGAAATAGATTAGAACTCAGTCGTTTCCCTCCAACCTGTTACAGAACCGTCGGGTTAATGAATGTGTCATCTTTCCTTTAACAGTCATACTTTAATAAGTGATACAATGAAATAGTTTGTGTTATGGACATTAATGAATGAACTTTTTTGTTAAAATATATGTATTTAATACATTTAACCTGAGGGTTACAAGGCAATGGTTATAGATCAGCAATATGTCCAGAAATGTAACAATACGTACAATATATGCAGGCTCTTTATTATAAAAGGATCGCAATGTGATGGCATGGCCAAAATCTCTTGGAAATGTGATAGTTTTTGTCAGCTCGTACACCCCTTTCCGAACCTCGATAAACACATCTGGAAGTTTTACAAAAAATGTAAAGATATAGTCATGCTCTATTGCTCACTCATGAGACGGATTGCCAGAGCAATTGGCACATACTAAAGTAGGCTCGTACCTTCAACCAGATTTCATATAACAGCACTAATGTAATGACAAGACTTCGTTGTTGTTGTTGTAGTAGTTCAGTTTCCTCAAAAAGTTACGCTGGCAAATGAATCGTCTTAGTTTTTGCTAACAACTTATTTAAACTAAAACAGAGAATAACACAGCAAATAGTGGAAACCCGTGATGACATAACTAATTAACTTCCTAATGTTCCATAGCTAAGCGAGCATCAGAACGGACAACGCACATACACTATTCTCTTAACAATCTCGTATCCGTCACAAAACCCTAACTGGTCAGACAAAATCAAGAATACATCGTAATATTCTTCACCAAGTACCAAAATAACCGACAAGTAGTACATTGCAACCAACACATCCATTTTATTTCAAACCCTAAACATCCATACAATTGCGTTCAACATTATAGCTCTATACATGCTCTACACTATTTAACACGTATCTTAGAAGCAAATATCATGGATGTCAGATTTGAGCGATCTATATATTGAACCAAATAATGACTGAAAACCTACTGTTCCCTTTAACGTCAGCGTCGTCCAGCCGTGAAATGGCCTTCTCTATTGTTTTCACCGGGTGTGCAATTCTATAAAACAAAATAAGGCAGAACCAAGTGACAAAACACCAACAAATTGTTGAACTGCCTTTATAGTTACATGGAAGTATTAACGCTTTATAAATCAAACACGAGGAAGATTTGGTTCACCATTAATATTTCATTGCATTTGAAGTTTTACTCAGACACCCAATAAGCTTATTGATATCGAGAGGTATTGAACCGATAGCATCGTAACATGTTGTCATGAAGCACATTAGTCAACATATTTCTTAGTAAAGCCAAATTAGAAATTCTCAATGATTTTGGTAATAAATATATTTTACCCATCATTGCTATCGGATCCTGTGGGTTGTACAAGAATATGTACATCAGCAGCATTAGCACACATCCACAATAGACTGGATACTACAGTGTGTATTAACATGGCGACGGCCCAGGTAACAAATGGTTAATCGCGAACAGACTTTGAACTACTTTTCCTATTTCACTTTGTCCCATTTATAGATAGCAGCGAAATGATTTCTTGGATTTGTTAACCGATATGACTTAAGATAATCGGATCACACATCTTTAAAGCAATGATAGTGTAAAAAGGTGAAGATACTACAGTTTGATACTCTCAACGATGACAGCAGGGACGTATTATCGCGTGGGTTTAAAGGACAGTTGCACGGGACGCGATCTGCTTTGGTAACCATATCATAAGCGGCGCATAAACAATTACCGGTACGGTTGAGACATGTTGTGTGTGTGTGTGGGGGGGGGGGGGGGGGGGCTTCGTAGCCTTCGTGTATAATGTATTGGATAAAACACATTGCGACAGACTTTACAGATTGCCCTTAAACTTTGTTGCAGTTCTTATATCAATCGCATGTATGTGTTTTCATGTGTTGCGTTTGGCTGCTAACAAAAAATACATCTTGCTTGGTCTCAAAGTCAACAAAGTAAGCTGATCTTAAAACTTTTATTGGCAGTCTGAAATAAATGTTATCAGGTAGCCCCTGTCACCTGAATTTGATACCATAGACCTAGAGACTTGTGTCCTAGGCCTCATTGTTATGACTTATGTGGATCAACATCTGGAGAAATACCAGCAAACTTACAGATAAGACACTGTTCCAAATACATGATTAGGCTCGTAACTAGATCAACGGGAAGGTCGGCTGACTGAACTCAGCCATTTTCCGCTGTCTTAATGTAAATTTTAATTACAATTTATCTTGAGTTGTTGATTTTTGTCGGCGTTCATTTACCCTTGTCCCTATGTTTGTTAGCTCACTGGTCGTGTTTTGGCGGGAACCTGACAATGTACATCCAGTGAGTATTAGGACCTATAGACTTGCAACTTCGTTGTAAATTGACGATTACGTACATTATTATTAGCATTAACGTGCAATTATTATATACAACCCCCAAACACAACCCATCAACTTGTAAATCTACAATGACATCACGTGATAAGGTTTTCTTCGTAAAATAAAGAACCTGAACCAAGTCTCCTCCAGTTTATACTTAGATAGTGGTATCTCCGTTAATATTTAATAATTTCCCAGCAATCTTTCCCTAGACTTTGGTGTGGGCCTTTCGAGGGTTGATTGCTTTCATCGATCAGATTTACAAGATGGTTTACGCGTTGTGGACGTGAGCTTCACCTGTCCCAGTCGCGGATGTTTGACGGGAACTTTCTGGGTCCTATTCGCGGGTTGTTGACGGGAGCTTCTTTTGTCCCAGTCGCGGATTGTTGACAAGAGTTTTATGTGTCCCAGTCGCGGGTTATTGGTGGGAGGTTCTTGTGTCCCAGTCACGGGTGGCCAATTGCGGGTTGTTGACAGGAGCTTCCTGTGTCCCAGTCTGGGGTTGTGACAGGAGCTTTCTGTGTCCCAGTTGCGAGTTGTTGACGTGAACTTCCTGTGATGTACAAGTCGCGTGTTGTTAAAGGGAGCTTTCTGTGTCCCCGTCGCGGGTTGTTGACGTGAACTTCCTGGGATGTACTAGTCGCGTGTTGTTAACAGGAGCTTTCTGTGTCCCAGTCGCGGGTTGTTGACGTGAACTTCCTGTGATGTACTAGTCGCATGTTGTTAACGGGAGCTTTCTGTGTCCCAGTTGCGGGTTGTTGACGTGAACTTCCTGTGATGTACAAGTCGCATGTTGTTAACGGGAGCTTTCTGTGTCCCCGTCGCGGGTTGTTGACGTGAACTTCCTGTGATGTACTAGTCGCGTGTTGTTAACGGGAGCTTTCTGTGTCCCCGTCGCGGGTTGTTGACGTGAATTTCCTGTGATGTACTAGTCGCGTGTTGTTAACGGGAGCTTTCTGTGTCCCCGTCGCGGGTTGTGGAAGGGATCTTCCTGTGTCCCAGTCGTGAGTTGTTGACGAAACCTTCCTGTGTCCAGGGTCGCGGGTTATTGACGGAACCTTCCTGTGTCCGAGTCGCGGGTTGATGAAGAAATTATTGTGTCCTGGTTCTCTCTGAGCTATTTAAGGGCATTAAAGTCGATTTGATGTCTTATTGTTCGCTCTGTTAATTTAATTTAGTGTCAGAATTGATGTCAGTGTGTCATTAGAGGGGTTTCTTTTATCTTTTGGCACCACGTCATATGAGCGGCAGTCATTCCGACATCCGCCCTACAAACATCGAAAGCTTTTTGACGTCCTTGTGAAGTATCACAAATAAATAAGTACAATTGCTTTATATTTTCTGCACTCTTTGGGGACACAAAACTGTTTAACCTAAATGTAATGGCTTATCAACCCATTTAGTGTTTACTTACATTTGTACAAGCATTGTGAAGTTTATTAAAGTAGAGACAAATATAAGTCATTAGTTATACACAATGACATGATTTTGTCCTAAACTGTTCTTTTTGTTTAAGTTTGTTACATACACAGAACAAAATTTTAGTAAATTTTATAAACTAACAATTGGATAAAAGTTTTGACTGCAGATCATCAGACGGTTTGACATGGAGATCGCGACATCACCTGATTATTTAAGGTGGGTTAGGTTTAGGTAACTATTCATTACCGCATTGAGATCCTGATCATCGAAAGCCCTCGTAATACCCGATCACCAGGGCAAATAGTAAGATATTAAAGTTTAAATGTATTCTCATCCAGAGTCGTCCAGCGTATTTGTACCTAACTCCCCACTTGAAATGTGACTAATAAAGAAAGCATTTCACCTTTTTCAAGCCAAGACAGGAACCCTGTGTATCAGACATCACTCCAGGACTCCATCTCTCCAAGGCACAAAGTACATCAACGCGTGGCACACAAAAAGGACAACAACAAAAAATCTTATAACGAGCCGCGGTAAGACGATTCGATAAGCAACTATTTTCTTCTGTAATTTGTGACTTTTGTAAGGATTGTTATTGTTTACTTGGAATCAATTCATTTGAAGCAATTCTGTTCGCATTTCCACCTTTACCATAAAAGTGTAATTTTAACGACACAAGTTAGTTTGAATCAACTCGATTTGAAGATTGGTTGCTTGGTGTTGTAAGTTACAGTTTGAATTTTTTAACTCATATGCGAGTGTGTCAACCCATGTTTAGCAAAATCGCACCACACTGAACGGTTCCGTCATAACTTGAAATAGAACCTGGCATGACTCGTTTTGAATTTCGGAGGCTATATCTTGACCTAGTCAGAACTGAATTTAAAGTGAATATATACAGATTCAATAAATTGATTCTAAACAAGCTCATTCAACGCCTTCTCATTGGACAGAAAGACAACATTACATAGAAGAAATAATGAAGTGTATGTGTATAGGTAACTAAAAACGAATACAGATCGACTTCAGTTACAAACGACACGAGTACCATAGAAACAATTGATTCCACGAAGGTTGTATGTTATCTTTTCCTTTTATCCACTTAAATTTTGTTGTTGTTGGTGTGCCAATTTTCTTTTGAGCCTATTCATACACGGGTGTTTGCTATTTTCACGAAACTATTTCATGTTTTTTTTTTCAAAATTATTTTCTCCAGTTTTTAAACTGGAGATGGCTGTGACAAAGCTACGAGTTATCCGGTGATTCAGCAATTCCGTTCCAGTTCCTCTTTGATAATACGGTCAATAGATAAAAATAATTAAGCATCACATTATTTTCATGACCCCTGGCATGATCGGGTTAGATTCGATCTTAGTCATAGGACTAACAACATACTTTAATTAAATGACACACAACTTCAGAACACGTTAATTTAAAAATATATTGGGCAAGGCGGGTCAAACATCGACACAGGAAAAGAGTTATGGAGAAGTAAAGGAGGTAGCTTTAGGTCTGAAGTGCGCCATGACAGGGGCAGACCTGTCAGAACCACAGTGTTTCCAATAATCAGAGGCTCTCTGGAAACACGACAACTCGTCAGATCCTGAAACCAGAAGTAGAACCAAACTGAACGAACATCAACAGTAGGAAGTGACAGTCATTTCCGCTAGGAAGATACATGACAGCATACATTGGTAAACAAGCAGGTGAGAAACTTCCCAAATAAATGATAGTCTGATAAGAACATAACAGCATTGAACAATATTAGCTGTTTTATGGGTTCCAAACTCATTTGGCTAGCTGCACGGGGCTTCTATTGCACTGTTCCTACATGTTACGAACATTAAATGCATGCGCCGATTAAACAGGAAATAGATACATGAGTATGTTTATTAGTTTGTTACCCTGTGCTCTCCTATCAGTCCGCACTCTGGTGTCATGTCAGTAGCTTATGTGCATGTTATCATACCTGACACTGGGGAAAAGTCATAACACGTGATAGCGACTTAAAATTACTTGGTAGTGTGTATGTCGCAGATTACAGTTAGAAAATACAGTCGTCATATTAAGAAAACTCCCTGGAGAACGACCTATATCAACTATAAATCGTTGTTAATTATTGTCTCCAGGGCAAGATTAGCTTCTGTGAACTTGAAACAACAACCGGTCAATGGGTGGGATGGGGTGTTCGATAGATCAATTCCTATAGTCTATTAACAGCATAAGCTTGCTTTTCTGTGAAATGAATATGTGACTTTTGCTAAATGTTAATCACGGATTTCAAAATGAACATGTCAGCCCATGGTATGGTAAAAATGAATTATTTTTGCCCAAAAGATCAGAATCTTTGATGTTAAGATTGCCGCCGACACCAAACTACTACGTCTGAGTGGCTCAAATTGGCTGACAATCATAGTTATTTAAGATAACTTGCCATATTTAAGCTGGTTGGTTAGTGTTTAATACAGTGCTCAAGGATAATTTACTTAAAATCACAGCGATGTTAAAAAAACAGCGGCCCAAAGACAACCCAACATCTTTGCTATGTTGAACGAATATGTTTATCCATTGGTAAGTAGTGACAGGAGGAATGGACTCTTAAGAAAAAAATACTGCTCTGATATTAACCACGGTGTCACAATTAGAAGCACCTGTGTACACTGTACCTGTTTGTTGGTTTGTATCTCCCCAGGCGTCAAAGAAAAGCGACTTTAGCGAATGGTCACTTGGACATTTCGGAGCTTGAATCCAACAACCATATCCTGCTATACGACGAGCTCCTGCAATTTTGACATGAAAACATTTGTATTTTTTTCTTCTCAGTGGACGCTTCTCAGTTATGCCTATCCGACGATCTATGTTCACCGGCTGCAAAAGCATCTCAAGAGGACAGTTCCTGAACATCGCAACATAAAACTTCCAGAGGTACATACATTATTTCAAAGGTATCTATATTTTACACATAAACGTCTGGAAAAAAGGCCATTGGATCAGGTAATTCACCTGGATGCACAGATGAGAATCAAAATAGCGTGTGGTGGGTTACACGCATGTTCCATTGAGTACTAGGAGGTTTTATCTGCTTTCCACCAAATACACCGAATACGAAACGAACCTTGAACTATTGAATTCTTACCTGTTGGTCTATAAATGCTGACAATCGTTTCGTCCATGTTTTTGCCACAGTATTCCCATTGTACAGCTGCTCTAGAGAGACATGCCTGTTCGTCGTGGGCAGCACCCTCATGCAGCTCAGCCCATGTATCGTGTTTGAGTTCTCCAGCACTGGTCCAGCCCCGCGAAGAACAACCATAGTCTGCCATAAAGCATCCGTCACCTGCCACTGTGGATGCTCCTAAAATCACAAAATAGGAAAAGAAATACAATTGTTTATTATGACCAAGGCTTAGATTAACGAACAGAAAGTATAAGACTGGCATAAAATGTTTTAAGAAAGTGATTTCTTTGATTTCAACTCGTCAGCGCAAGTTACAAATGAAACATAACACTTGGATCTTTCCTCGATTAGAGGATTAAACGCCCCTATTTGTGTAAAGATGTGTTAAATCCAAACGTGGATTCCCTGCAATTGTATGACAGCATGATCTGTTTTCTCCTAACAGTATAGGATTAAGAACTTCATGGCACATAACATGTCAACGTCACCCTAAGAGAAACATTACAGGCTTATATGAAGACCGCCAGTACAGGTTCCGGTTTTATAGACAAAATTGTTCCTAAAATAAAAAACAGCATGTGCAGATATTCAATCCGCTAGAAACACATGTCTATTATCTGAACTGTTTTCATCCTTAGTCAGAGAAACCCCACCCATGATAGGTAAGGCCAGAGATCTAATATTTTTTAAGATACTGAATTTCTCCCGAGACGTATACTAAGTCATTTCACTTCTAATCTAAATAAACGTTGACAATTTTTGGTCTTTCGTTTGTCTCTTCTGCGTTATGTTATACCATAATATTAACTGATTGATTGGTTTTAAAGCTATATTCAGCGCTTCTCGGTGGCGTGATTTAATATGTTTTGTTATATGATTGTGCCGTATTAAATCACCCAAGGCCTAAAACTAAAATAGAAACAAAACGGACTGAACAGGACCGACAAAAGAGATACAAAAAAAATGAAATAGGTGGTGAACCATGTTTTAGATTTAGAAAACGCAGATATGAAAAAATGGTTGCAAAAACTGAAGCTACATAATCCGACCTCTGTGAAATCTTAAAAATGTGTCATACACACGTTTTTGTGTTCAGTAAAAGTTTTATTTTGTGAAACAAACCACTCTATTTTTGTATTTGATGACTACATCGTCGGCGTTATACCATAACAAGTGCAAATAGCTTAATTTTATTAGCATCCTCCCAAAAGTATGAAAATGTATTTTATTGTAAGTATCCTTAAATGTTCTTCCATCTTAATATACAGATTCCAAAAGAAATTTACTCTTGATTTAAAGTCTTTTAATAAGACACTCTCTTAACTTTTCATTTTTAACTAGACTTTTTACTCACCCATTACAAAAGTGGAAAGGGTGAGGAGACAAAACAACCTCCAAAATGTGTTTTTCTGCGCCATCATCTATTCAAGATATTTGTGTACTATAGAAATGATAGGTATGTCCCAGTGCTCAGTCCTGATTTACAAAAAATCCAGAATCTGGGTGGGTCTGATAAGAAATAACTCTTATCCTAACAGGTGTATATTCTGCTTTATTTTTGTTTCCCCTCTTGCACATTTTCTGTGAACTTTTTTGTATTGATACTGACCATTGAGTGGTTTAGTGCTAAGTATATTGGTATTAAGTTCTAAATATGCACATTTGGTGTAGGAATCTGGGCCACCGTTTTCAAAACTCTACCATCGTGACCTTTCAATATGTTGATCGTCCACTTGATAAGGGCTCATTTAGGTATATGTCAGAGGTTTCCGACCAACGATAGTTTAGGAGAGGGAGCTTTGGAACAAATCATATCAAAACTTTATGGAAAATGTTGCCATATATCTCTTATTATTTCATGTTATTTAAAGTCACATACGCACCCAAAGTTTGGATTTTTAAACTATTTCCGTTTGCCTTGATTTTTACAAGATTTGATGTTTGTCCAAAAATTAAAACAGTCACGTGAAAATAAAAATTATTCATTGGGTACAAAGCTTGTACAGACCCGGAGAAATCTAGCTGTTATTCGAATTTAATGGAAAGAGGGCTGGTCATATTTGCTCACAATGACTTTGATCCAGCCGCGGTGAATGACCTTGTTTGTAACGGGTGTGGCTAACACGGTTGACTAGGAGTGACGTCGGTACATCAAAGTGTGTCTGAGCTGTGACGGCAGATTGACACATTTCCAATTAAAAATTTTGACAGAATTTTCAGATTTTAGTATTTTAGTTATTATAAAACTCACCTTCGACCTACAAATTTGATGTTGGAATTATTTGAAGGCCTCTTACTTGTACTTCTTGAGAAAAATATAAATTTTTCATGAGATTCTGTGAGATTTCAGTGCAAAATTCAGAACGTTTGACTGCGTGTGTTACTTTAAACGGATATTTTATATATATTTGCATGGATCCCTATATTCTGACTGACATTAATGGGTGTTTATATGACATTTAAAACAAATATTGCCAAAAGTAAGATAGCAACGACCAAAACATCAGGCAAAAACAGTAAAGTTATTACTTAACCTGTAGGTCCAAATACTGCCGTAACCGACTGGTCTGTCGGAGATCCACACGACCGCCATTGAACTGAAGCCCGAGCTAAACACTCTTCCTCACTCTGAAGAGCTCCTGTATGTTGTTCGCCATAAGTGTCCCTGTGTTTACCGACCATATTTGGCTGCTTTGGGCAACTTGTAACGATAAGCCAACATCCTGTCAAAAGACATTTCCGATAAACTTGAGAGAATGAAATATGCAAAATCGGTCTCATTGACAAATTTTGGCTAACATGCATAAGATCACTTTTGAGACTACTAATTATTTAAATTGATGGTCGAGGTCATCTACTACTGGCCAAGGCTTCTGGTATTCTACAGCATTATTTCAAATTTGCCTAGTGCCAGATGGGTAAACTATGCATGTAACATCAACATTCAGTAGACCAGAATAGCGTCCCAAACAAATTCAAGAAACGAATGTTGACAGTAATTTTATTGGGATAATTTTTATTTCGAAATAAATGTGTTCAAGGCGGCGGGCGTTTCAACTTATATGCACAGGATAACAGAAATGCAGTGATATATTTGACTATTAACATGTGACCGTCACATGAGCAATTTGTTGTGGTAGACGCTGAAGATTGCTCAAATTAGAAAGAAAAAACTCATATTTATAAAACTATATTAGATCTCTCACATAAATCCCCTGCGGACGACAAATAAAAGTAGCACGCCAAAGTAAATTGAAAAAAAAAACTGCGGCGATTACATGGTACGTCAGGTAGATTTTATGTCTACATTTAGTAAAACTGAGAGCAAAACAAACAGATTTTCAGTTGGAACTAGCAATGTTAACACCTGTACCAAACAATCGATATAATAAATGTAAATTAATATATACGTAAGGTTTGATTTTACTACTTGTCATTTGACTGACCATTGATATTTTAGAAATAAACAGAAACCTTACCACTTTTATCGGTGACAGAATTAGGCCGGCTACCGTCGTTGAGGAATGCCCCTCTGGGAGTGTGGGACGCTGGAGCAACCGTACTACTGTGACAGTCTGTGCGTAAGGCAGAGTTTGTTTTACTATGTAAGGTCACTGTAAAGAAGAAGAAACCCATGGTGACAAACATAAAAAGTTGTCCAAATATCCAAGTTATATTTGCACGAAGAAAATAAGACACGATCATCTATAGCTATACATTTAATTGTTGATCTGTTGATTGGCATTCAATTCTTAAGGGTATTTTACTAATATGACGGCGGTATACTCTAACTGTAAATAGCCACACTAAGCATAACATTTTGAAAATAAATCTGCCTCTAGTGCCAAGTAAAGACAATATGACTATGTTGAAACTGTTTCACTTTACTCAGAGTACCTTAAATGTAAAAATAGTTACGGTTATTAATGGAGTTTAATGATGATCATGGTTAAACGTAGGTTCATAAGGTAGATGAGGCCCGATCTTGGCGAGAGTGGAAGGTTGAGTAATAATAATGTAGTTCAATGATTACCATGATTGAGCGTAGGTTCCGGGGGTTGATGCGTCCCGATCTCAACAAGCGTTGGTAGTTGAATAATATTAATGCCGTTTAATGATTACCATGGTTGAACATAGGTCTGGAGGCCCGATTTCAGCGAGAGTGGGTGGTTGAGTGATATTAATTGAGTTCAATGGTTACCATTATTGGACGTAGGTCCGTAAGGTACATGAGGTCCGATCTTTGCGAGTGTGGGTCGTTGAGTAATAATAATAGAGTTAAATGATTACCATGATTGAACGTAGGTCCGTAGGGAAGATGAGGCCCGATCTCAGCGAGAGTGGGTGGTTGAGTAATATTAATTGAGTTCAATGGTTACCACTATTGGACGTAGGTCCGTAAGGTACATGAGGTCCGATCTTTGCGAGTGTGGGTCGTTGAGTAATAATAATAGAGTTA
>JAVFBZ010150634.1:3644-19341 GCA_032466195.1 Katharina tunicata
TGGTTCCACTCTCTAGTGAATGTATTCTGAATGGTCAGTGGTTCCACTCTCTAGTGAATGTATTCTGAATGGTCAGTGGTTCCACTCTCTAGTGAATGTAGTCTGAATGGTCAGTGGTTAAGTGCATCGCCAGAAGCGTAATGGGGAAAGGAAACAACGCATTAAAGTCTGAGACGATACATTAAAGAAAAGTTTCCAAAATTGTTTCCTCAAGTTTAAGAACATTTTTCGTCTTTTTGGCAGAGACACAAATAAAGAGACACCTGAATGCCCGACTTCTCGTGCAACTGAACATCAACTGTGAATGTAACTCTATAAACGTTTATTTCACGTATACCTTCACAATTATTGTTGGTTGTTTAGTAAGTGATATCATTTTGATTGGTCTATCTAGTTGATTAGGAATTAATGCAAATTGTATGCATGTGCCAACTATATCAAATGTCCTCCGCACTCAAGTTTGACTTACACTCCTTGTGTATTACAAGTTCAGATTTTACTAGCTCCTAGGTAAACTACAGTCAAATAATGATGGGCAGAAACCTGACAGCCAAGTTAACCACCTGTGGCTATGTCTAGTATTAGATGATATGAGAATTATAGTTCAGTTAGAAATTTATTCTACAAATACTCCCAAGGACCTCGTCAAGATTATGCTTACAAACATCTACCCAATGTAAATATATATCTGGGAAAATTACATAAACATTTATTATTCACTCATCCTGGTTTATGAAAGTGTCTAAAAGATTTATCAGGAATAATTATACACATACATACACACAGATTCTCGAGGTGTAAACTAATTAAATCTGACATACATGTATATAGGCCTTCAGATGAAGAAAATGTTAGAAATAATCTAATAAATCAAATATACAAATAGTATCAGATTTAAATTTGTAGTTATAGTTCTAGAGCAATGTGTATACAAAATACATAAAGTACAATGCACACTACTAATGAAATCTGACATAGGTATATCATAAATCAATAGTCAATAATCAATAATCTGACAATGTTATTATACTAATAATTATATAAACGGTAAGATAAGATATAAGAAATATCAAATTCAATCAATAAGGATAAAAATTCTTTTGTGAAATATATATTTTTCGCAGGCAACATTATTTTTACAAACAGTATTTATATTATGTAATAATTTTACCAAAATAATATACTGGTGCATAGTAAGAACAAATTTGATACATCCCTGCATACAATAGGTTTATTATGTTTGGAAATAGAATTTATCTTCACATACGCAAACACAGAAACTGATCTATGATAAAAGCAGATGGTATTGGAAATGCTGATAAGATCGACAAATTAATTATTTATCATGCTTTCTATGACAGAAATGAGTGGGAAAGACATCAATATTTTATAACCACTTCAATCTTGAAACCAAAAATATTCTCAGAAATCCTGCTATCTGGGATGAGTTATGTTGCTTATAATAGGATACTAAATTATATCAATAGTTCATCCACTTGTGTTAAGTACATTCTGCAACAATATACCAGTATATAAAATGTGTTCATTAAGTATTAAAAACAATATCCTTTTGTGTTTGTTGGAACACTGAAATAATGATTGGTGAACAGGCAATGCCTATAAAGCTATCGTTATGCTACATGTACGTTGGTCCTTCAGCTATGGTTTAAAATCACCGAACGTTTGACTAACAAATTCAATTCAAATGATGTTCATGTGAAAAATGACATACGATTTGATAAAAAGTAAAAATATCAACAAGAATAATTTAGTATGGATCTGTGTTTATATCCATTTTGTGCTTAACAATGAACACACTTGATATTACAAAAAATAGACAACTTATATAGACATACATGTATAGGACCAACATAGACAGAAAACCTGCAATGTAACCAGAGGAGTAACATTATGAAACAAATGAAACATAAGAAACAAGAAACTGTACAAACTAAACATCATACATACATAAACAATAAAGAATTAAGACAAAAACCAACCTTTCTAGTTTGTGTATGTGAGCCATCCTAGCGCCTGTATTCACAGACGTAGCTCATCTCAACAGATGGAATGATTCAAACCAAAACAAAAGCATGGTCGCAGATGTAAAAATTAAAAATAATTGAAATAAGAGAGTAACTGACCTTTCTAGTTTGTGAATATGAGCCATCCTTTTGTTAGCAGGGGGAGTCGGATTGACACAGGTATTTGTTAGACTCACCACAGGCTTTGCTGCTGGCGGAACCACAGCCTCTGTCGCCGGCAATGTGTTAGCCATTTTCCAATCAACAAATTCAAGTTTAAAAACAATTCCACTAATTTGTAGACTGCAATAAAGCCGGGTGTTCCTCTGGGTGTTAATTGCTATCAGGAAAGCGGTGTTGTTCCAGGCGACATCAGTGTGATCCTCTGAACAACAGCAACATGTAGCCTCAGACACGGTGAATGTAAACTTTCCCCTGTAAATCAATTGCTGGTGAGGAAAATAGGTTTCCTGGAGAAAGTGAGAGAATTCAATTTTCACAAAGTGCCATCTTTGAAGTCACCTTTAGGAGTGGGAAGCAGTCCAAGTGCAATCAGAATACTAGCTGTAGGAGGTGAAGGTTGGATGGTTCTACCAGCCTTCTGGCCACACACTTTCTAACACATCTCCCCAATAAAGAACCAATATATAAGAAGCCAGCAGTCCTTCCAGCTATCCAATCAAGCCATAACTCTAATGTGGCCCAAATCTGGGGCTAGGAAGTGGATGTTAGTTGACAGATAGCTGACCAGTGGCCAGTAGGCATCAACACGAGCACGATCAATTCTTCTGGCACACTGCATCAAATCAAAGTCCGGCGTGTCAACTCTCCAGCCTTCCCAGAAATTACGTCAATTTCACCATTAGTAAGTGACGCTCCTCAACCAAGATTGGTGGAATGTGACGCGATGAAGGGAGCGATTCTGCTTCGGAACACAATTGTCCACATATTAGCGGCTTTTATGTTGTAACGGCTAATTACGATGCCGCGACACTTTACCTAAGACACTATAGAGTAATCAGGTTTATCCCACAGCTATTAGACGAGCGTTTCACAATAAGATCCTCAAGTCTGTCATAGAGCATTCCACTGCTATTACTCTGCCTTACCATAAAACAGCCTCATTGAGACCCAATGAAGGCTGGGGGTGTTTAACAGCTTCTGGAGGTATCTTTATTCAACCAGCACTAGACAGAGACCTAACACCAGCTACCTTGTCAACAGCTCAGTTAATCCACTAATACACTGGCATTATAGGAATAAACGGCTCAAATGACCCTGTGGTATATGCAGTCTTCTGAACAAGTAAATATACCAGATAAATAAAAAATCCCTTATCCATTTTCTAAGAATACTTCAAAATGCGATCTGCCAAGAAGATAAATATATCTGGCTGCAATGGCATTTTACATAATGATCCATTCATATCCACCATTTAACACTGGCAATATACATTTTATGATATTTGTTGAGTGTAATTTTACCCTGTACTTAAGGTTATATCATATATACGAATGCAACGACAGCCCTATGATATGAAGAAAACTAATGTTAACATCACTGGCCTTACTGACAACAAACAATGACAACAGAGGAAGTAATCAAAAATATAGATACAGACATTTAGAAATACATTTCACAATGTTGATCAAACATATTAACAGAATTTTACAGACATGCCAAGCCATATTTTATCAACTGACTCAGACTATTGGCCTAACGACAGACACTAAGATCGCTAGATGGTCGATAATTTATTATCCGCATTACACCAGGGATAAATATTGACAAGCCAGGAATAAAAACAGTCAACGCTTACGATCAAACAAAAGTTGCAATGGTTTGGAAAAAGAACAAATATTTTAACAGGAACAAATCAAATCATATGATATATCGGAATACTAGACACTTTTGGCTGAATATTTTATTCCATTTACAGCTGTATGTGGTTATCAGCCTGGGGAATGAAAAGGGTAACATAAATAACATATAGCCTAAATCCTACACAAATCGAGCCCTAAATACCACTTTACAAACTACATGATATGCTACGAGTAAGAAGTCTAGAATCACACTCGTGCGAAAAAGTTTCAGTTTCAAACTCACTTTTAGAAATTCAAAAAAATTAATTAAACTTAAGGTCAAAGTTGTTGAGGGTTTAGGGTAGCACCAAGAAGGTAAAAATGAAATGTAGTAAATATAAAACGAAATTCTGAATACATTATTAGGAAAATAGAAACATTTATATTACTTCTTTTATTTATCCCTGTATAAACAGAGGAAATGAGGCCGGTTGGCTGTGATCATTCAGCTTTATATGGCAGGCAACTCGTACTTAATAACAACACATTAGTAACGTTCGTATTCTTTAGCAATTCAAGCAAACAAAGGGTGATTTTAAATTGGGAGGGGGGAGGGGGTAATTGTATCCCAAAATCCCCTTGTCTGAGTGTACAGCCGGAAAACTGCTCTATGTGTTAATGCTCGCTAGAAATATAAACCATGCTAGACTAAGTGCTCAGTTTGTAAATAAAACGTTTACCAAACCTGTGTGAGGCAAATGCAGGAAACTATTAAATCCAGAAAGTGTGCCCTACATTTCATTTCAAAATGCTCACATATTTGTTTTCATTTTGTTTAAAAATTGTTTTGTAATGAACAAAACAAAGGTCTCCAACAAGAACTTCTCTGCTGATAAGTGAATTTCTGAAGACCCATTCACTTACAGGGCTGTAGTGCTTCCATTATCGTTGGACAATATACAACCATACTCGCAAGTCACGTTCATTTTCCACTAGAAGATGTTTTTAAGTTTAGCCCGAGGCAAATTCAAAAGCAGGAAGAAAAAGTATGAATTATCCAGTAAGGTAATTATGGTGTCCCAAATTGATTTGATATTGAACATGTACACATTTCAATGATATGATAGCTGAATAATCTATAGAATTTAGTCAGATTAGAAAACTGCATGATTTGAGCTTAAAAAAATAACCAAAGCTGTTGAATAGTCCCTTGACATTTATACTACTTCTAATGGTATGGTAATTAGTATTTATGTTCCAAGACACACATATATGTGTTATATGTCATGATATTCATTTCGTCCCATGACACTCATAATGCACCTCGATTGAATATCATGATCTGCAGAGAACGTTAGTGACGAATCACTGTCAAACTGTATGTTTAAAACACTGTATTTAATCGTTTAAAAGACATGTCAAATAATTCATTTTATTGAAAGAAAATAATAAAGTAGAAAAAACATGAAAAGACATGATAGGGGTTTACAAAACGGAGCCAGAAACAGGTATATAAAACACAGGGATATATTAACCTTGTACACATTCATAATTAAACAAGATAAACAAATTACTGAACACAAAGCATATTTATAAATGTTTTAATGTTAGGATTTTTGATGAAAATATCAATGAAATTTGCACAAATAAGCTAAAGTGGGTTATTTTCAAGTAATTTTACTCAGACAAAGAAAGCCACATGCCATTAACCGAGATGACAGTTTTCTATGAAGTCTCTGCCAACCAGGCTATTATAGGCTTCAATAGATGACACAAATGAGAGTAAACTTACAAAATCAACATTTAATCTCCAATTTTTAACAGTAAGAACATGTTACAGCCATTTTTAAAATCATGATTAGTACTTAAGATGTCCAAAGTCACCTTTCTCCCAGCTGTTTTTAAATCCATGGGTTGTTGGGTAAATATAACGGTGTTCATTTAATGTCGACATACACAAAAAAATCCAACTAAACAAGATTTTTCTAACAATTTTGGATATCAACATCAGTTGACAAAAAGACAGAATAAAAAAACGCTTACTTTCTTGGATTTGTTTTTTGTGCAATAGTTCAGGTCATTTCTGTCATTTGATCTGGAACCCACAGGTAAGACACAGACACAAGCATAGTGTGAGCCAGCCACCTGTGAGACGGGTAGCTCCTGTTTGAGACAGTCACCATCTTTATTCCATTAAAATATATAGGGGTGAGACATTACATTTTTGCCCCGGAAAATGGCATGAATTTGCAAGCGTGCTGAACAGAATAAGATCTGACTGTCAAATTCGTCAACTCTTCGATAATGCTACAAAAACAAAATAGGAAGTATACTGTGAGTGCTATCTGGTGTCTGATTAGTTGTTTGCCTCCAAAGCAAGGCTGTGAGTAATGCGCTAGAGAGTTTGTTAATTTAGTTTTGTCCAGCTTTGGTTACCTATAAATATCTGTTTAAACGGAACAGCAAATTATGAACCAAATGTAGCTTGGCCAGTGCCAAAAAATGTCAAAAAGATCGCAAAACGGAAATGGCAGAATTCACAGACTTTCGGGGTGCCCAATCATCGACCAAAACAAAAAAACAACGCTGATCGGACAGTGGCCACAGATATCATATTAATCAGTCCGGGAACCAATAGTAACGAAGACGTTGCAGCACTAGCTGTATGGACGACAGACACCCACAGCTTCTCCGTCAGTAAAAAAATGTTGTAGCCCAAGTCAGGAGGTTTTCACAGAGTGGCTGAACGAGTTTCCCTGGCCGTCATAATAACACGCTGTAGAAAATCCCATTTCTATAAAAATTTGTCAACAAAGTGGACGTACAAGGTTGATGGTACCCAAATTTTTTCTTCTCAGTTTATATTGGATTGTAACTAGAAATTAAATAAACCTACAGTTTACACCTCTTATATACATAATACCAGAAGTCCATTAATTAGAAGTCTGAAAACTTATTTTCTGTAGTGTAGAAGGCATTGTTTCTAAAAGATTCACATTCAGCTTACGCAGCGCCCCTTGTGGCAGACTGGCGAACCGTCAGGGGAGGTTATTTCAGAATTTAACTGAACCTTCGCTGCAGCCAGTCAATTTGACCTTGGTTGACCTTGCAATAAGAGCGAAATGCACATGGAATCATGGGAGTTTAATAAAAAAAATGGCGACTAAAGTGGATTTAAAAGATGTACAAACAGGGCAGAATATCCAAACTGTTCAGTGCATATTCAGGGCAAGGCGCTTCACAAGCAGGAAGTTGGCATCAAGAAATCCCTAAAAAAACCTTGAAGTCAAAAAGTGAAAGTGAAAAAGTGAAAAAGTAAAAAAGTGAAAATAGAAAAAGTAAAAAAATTAAAAGTAATAATGGAAAAATTGAAAAAGTTGAAAGTGAAAAAAGTGAAAATGGAAAAAGTTAAAAAGTTGAAAGTGAAGCTGAAAAGTGAAAGTGAAAGTGAAAGTGAAAAAGTGAAAGTGAAAGCGAAAAAGTGAAAAAGAGAAAAGTTAAAAGACGCAGAGTGTTCATCGCAATTTGACACTGACTGCAAATGTCCCCCTAATTTCGACGGTCAGAAAAGGTTGCAAAGAAAATTATGATTTTGATCAAAACCAAACTATTCAATTGTGAACAGAAATGTACTAAAGTCTATTGTACATAAAGAAATAATGCGTACAAAATAATTCACATTATAGTAAGGACACAAGATTAATAAAGTCAACGGCAGACACATGAGCAAATTACGTATTAGTCTGTACCTTCCTATACATCCAAACCATGATTTCATAAACCCCATAAATTTTCCCATAATTCAAGAGTGGCGCAAAGGGCAGATGTGGCAATCGAGAATTACCGACTTTTAACAACTTTTGCAGAATAAAATGTAATCAGGGCAATGTAGAGAATTTTAATAAGCTACTGCGCACATATCATACAGTTGATGTCACCCTATCTCTTATAACGTGGGTGATGGAAACAATGCCGTCTATACTACTGAATACAAGGTTTAACACTTCTAGTTAATGGACTTCTGATAACTGATTAAAACCTACTATAACATATAAGTGATATACAATACAGCTGTACTATATTTACTGTCAGATATTTCAATCGCCCTTTTGCAAATGTGTTGAGCTTTATTACATTGATGCAGTCATAAATCGCACAAGATGATCATTATCTTTCCAATGAAGCTTATACTTGAAGTCGCTTCATATTATTTGGTTCTTTTAGTCGCTGACATCTGTTAGAATACACACCCTTCTTACATGTATATATGCTGAATATCCTGGAGCACAAGATTGAACACCAAAAACATTTCAGTCTGTATATTACCCTAATTCTTCAACCATTTCACCCCCTCTGAGGGTGCTTAGTCGAATAGGTAACATGAAATTAGACCACAAGCAATTTTGAGAAAGTGAGTAATCCAATTATAAATAATTAATTTATTAGTATAGCCTATTGTATAACTTATTAATTAGCCTCTGTGTCTGGGATTTAACAAGTTAGACTGACTGAAAGTCTTATTGCTGCAAAAATGCATGTGAAAAGGTTGAAGAATTAGGGTAGTAATATTAATTGGACAGATTAAATTTAGTCCAGTCAACAACACATTCATTTACATATTTATACGTTGTGTACATTTATACATAAATACATTTGTACATAAATATACCTTTTGTTTGAAATTTTATGGAGGATAACTTGCATACATTTGTTGCAAGAATTGTTCTAGAATACATCTCTGGGCATTCAAGAATCCAGACATTGGCGAATCCAGGAACCGGTCCTAGATGTGCCATTTCAATCAAAGTGAGATACTATATATGTTGCCATTCTGGCCAACACATAGAACACAAAAGAAGATGTAGTAAGCTCGAAAACACAACAAAGCCATTTCTTGTGACCACTTAGCTCTATGGTATTTAGCATGTGATTTTAATTATTTTTATGTAATGTAAAAGAAATGTAATTTTTAATTTATGTTGATTATGCAATCCCAGTATTTTCATAAACAACAAAGAAGTTTCATTTAAAGTGGTAATGTAATTTAATATTCTCAATGGCGGTGTATTATGAAAGAACATAGACAACTGAAAACAATTTCAGGAAACTATAAAACCTTAAAGTGTGGAAATATCAAAGAAGAATCTGTGAAAATCACAAAAGGCTTTGATAAAACGTTGCACATAACAAAATTTGTATGGTATGAAATAAAAAGAGGCATCAATTGCCTCAACAATAAAGTGTTAGATTTATGAGCGATTTTATTGATCGAGCTGTTAGAACAGATTAAAGTCACTCTTGCCCTTGGGCGTCCAAACATCAATGGTTGGTTAAACTTCAATAGCTGGTTAGATAAATGTTGACATGTTAGCTTAACACAATTTACAATCAATAGCTCCATATTCTAGGGACGTCAATAGGCCATATCATAATATGATATTTTTTTTTATTGATTGATTTGATTGGAGTTAAACGCCATACTCTGGGGTATTTCACCTATATGAAGACTTTGCCTGGAACATTATTTGATTGGGGTTTTACATCGTACTTAAGGTTGTTTTACTCATATGATGGTGTGCCAGCCCAAGCGGTGCAAACCACCCTAATGCCAATGGTAACAGAGAAGACACCAGAATACAATTACAGGATGAAGAGCAGGACACCACAACAAATCAGCTTCCTGAAGCCCCTTAGATCAGAGATCACCAGGGCACAAGAGGCTCCCACTCATCAACCACCTACAAGCCACAACAAATCAGCTTCCTGAAGCCCCTTAGATCAGAGATCACCAGGGCACAGGAGGCTCCCACTCATCAACCACCTACAAAAGCCTGAAACCTCTTTAAACTGACAGGGGCTTTCAAAACTATACCCAGTACAGTGAAGGGGACTCAGCAGTCCACATTAAACAAACTGAGCCACAGTGCAAATGTACAAGAGAAAAGAAAAAAAAAATATAACTTTAACAAGTTAATTTGTTTCAATAATATGGTTTGTATTGTCTGCAATGTCAGTTTTGATATGACATGTAGTTTGTAGGATTTAAAGAGGTCAAATATTAGCAATTAATTACAAAAATGCAGTCCAGATTATACACAAAAAACGAGCATATATGAAGAAAAAAAACTAAATTGTTATTGATGGTTGTCGATCACGTCAAATGTTACCATAGTAACAGTCATTTATCTCTTATGTCTCATCCAGAGAGATAAACACGTCGCTGAAGTAACATTCTATGATCCAACATGAAACATACTAGCTTCTTTTTTATCATAATCGATCATATTGTTGGATGATATTACATGACAAGTCAATACTTTCACAGTGGCACAAACACCACAATAAATGATCTTTTTGATGCCCCTAAGCTCAGAGAGTACCAGGGCACAGGAAGCTCCCACACAACCACCTGCAACTAAAAGAAATCAAAGCAGTTGGTGTATTTATTATAGCTAACCGACAAATCCACAAAATTAAACCACAGCTGTGACGTCAGTCTATTGTTCCAAGTGTGGATTATTTTTCTCGAATTTTACAGTTCTGGATATTTAGACTGCGCCGTAAAACCATTTCAACTCTTGGGTTATAAACATGTCCTCATCATCGTAATCCATTGTAAAAAAAACCTGGAAAACTTGCTAACTTTCTGCTTTAAATACTTTCAATGGGAAAACAATTATTTTAAATGAGAATGTCGCTTTAAGAGTACTATGTTCGTGTAACCTTACATGAAGACTGTATCCCTTGGCTAATAACACTACACAAATGTTTTGCAAAGAGCAGAGACACTTCCCAACATGTCACTGAATAACTCTAGTAAACTTATGCTGCTAAAGTTATGCAATACCCTGACAATGGAACCAGCACTATGGATTCGTGAATACTAATCTACAGTTGGCAGATAGGGGGCAGTGGTTTAAGTAGGAGAAAAAACTCGCAACTGTAGATTCATTGAAAATAATCCATGAGGCGCGTAAGCACCTCATGGATTATTTTGAACGAATCCACAGTTGCTCATGATTTCTCCACTACCTAACAGTTGGCCCAAAAGTCCATTGATTAATTTGCTACCAACAACTAATTTCAAACTGGTACCAAAGTTAATAACGACTTTTAGACTTCGACATGTTTTTGTAGGTCATGTAGAAATGATCAGGCTGTGGTCTTGGCACAAAGCCATCTGTTTGACGCCACAATATATTAACGATTCCAGAGAGGATGGCAAGCTGCCAATAACCAATACCTAATTATAATGAAATAGATTGGTGTTTTAAGCCATATAAGGCGCTTTCTATTAGAACCAGTGTGAGGTGAGACGATCGGTGTATTCAGTTCAACAGTGAGGACTGTTCATCCAGACTACCAGGAATAGGGAGAGGAGACAGGAACCAAAGTGTTTTATAGCGCAACCAACAATTGTTTCATGTGGAAAGTCACATGGTTAAGTTTTAACAGAATAAGTATTGCATAAATTATAGATTTGGGTAAACATGGTACTTCAGAATGAATCACAAGTTTACAAGAAGACATAAGAACATGTCAGTACTCTATCATACATGTATAGCTGAGCATAAAAAAAAATATATATATATATTTCCGTTGAATTCTGTTGAGGTCAGTGTTTATTAGTACTAAAGTAAGTATGAAAGTATTCATGAATGAAACTACATAGCGTAGCAACTCTCCCTCAATTTGTAGAAAATAGATCTCCACATTGGCGTAATATAAATATTAATGATAGATAATATTCTCCTCTGGATAAAGCGAGGCATCTAGCTAGCCTCGGGGAACAGCTGTATGATCTAACTGTCAAGAACACACATGGCTGGTTAATAGTAAACAGGGGAGAAATTCAGTTGACAGGTAACATTATTCTCACACAGCTTGGCATCACACAAACTGTTCAAAAGGCAAAAATAATTAATTGGATTCAGCAAAAATATTATTTTTGATATATCCTATGTCAGACAGTACATGTATGGGATTCTACATACTGCTTGGATCTTTATTTTTTTAAACTTTTATCTTTACTCCCATTTCACATACAAATTAGTACATCTTACTTTCAGCATGGACATTTTTCAGTAGTTATATGATGGCTAAAATAGAGTCAGTTTTAAATGTTCTCTGTCAAAGTGTACACTAGCAATATTCTAGTGGAATGAGACAAACACCCACAATTGGGGGAAATTGAATTGTAAGAAATTTTCAAAACCATTCCACTTCAATTAGCACCAAGTCATGCAATTCTAAATCTATAGAAACAGGAATCAGTATTGAAGACTACAATTGATAGGGTCAATTGTACAAAAAAAGAAATGTCTGTGAAACTGCAGCTCATGCATTGTAATTGAGTCATTTAACTGTCATACCTTTTCTAAATATACATGCATAATTCTAAGCCACAAAGCTGATGTGAATAGGTCGGGATTGAGGCCGAAGTTTTAATCCACTGTCCTTGGGTATGACATAAAGTCAGAGGCACCAGGTGGTGTGAATAGGTCAGGGTCGAGGCCGAAGTTTTAATCCACTGTCCTTGGGTATGACATAAAATCAGAGGCACAAGGTGGTGTTCAACAGGCATAATCACTTTATAATAAGTTACAAAATTTAACATGAGTTCCTTGTGTCATATGTAGAAACATTTGCAGCCTGTACCGAGATAAAACTTTGATATTGGATGTTAATGACATTTTTATTTACATCTGTAGAATGGCACAACGTTTAAATTTAAAAAAAAAATCCTATTACAGAGTTTTTTAAGTATAAGTGTATTAAATTCGAGAAAATCAATAATGTGTCATGAATTATTCTGAAAGGAATATTTAACTCTCGGAAGACAATATGCTTCTGAGGTATGCTCCCTTTTCCAGCAAGTCTTTGCTGTCTTGTAAATACTGCACAAGAGAGTGATAGTGCATGCTTCCATATATTTTTCCCATCCAGTTAGAAAGAGCAACATAGAAACACACCCTTTTGTCATGAATCCAGACTCAATAGGCACGGGTTAGGGTTATTTTACTCTCACGAGAACATGTTGGTGAGTCAGTCAAGGGAAGGAAACCATGGCCAGCACCCTTGTAACAAGATTGTAAGGACATAAACCCATTGGGCTCCTTTGTTCGTTTGGCTCAATCGGCACCAAGGCAAAAAGAGCTAACCATCTCCTACTAAAACCGTAAAAATGAGATAAAACAGTTTGTAGTGTTAGGAGTAACAAAGTTCAAACAAACCCTATACTGCATAATGCAAGATAACAATGAGGGCACCAAAAAGTCCAGGCGACGGCTTCAGTGAAGATACAGTGATGTCAATTGAGATCACTGACGTGATAAGATGAAATCAGTGAAACACAGTCAAGATTAACTATCTGTGTGCTATGTTTCTACTTTCACTCAGTAAAGTTGGCGACGAAAGACGAGAATGCGTAAAGGTCAAAGACAATGCGTAAAGGTCAGTTATTTCCACTAAATGATATAAAATTCTGAGCGACTTTTCCTCCAGTCCACTATTTGCCTCATGTATGTGGAAGACATGGAACAAACAAGGTCCAAATTTACTCAGCAAGATAGACAGTAGGGATTTATAGATGTTGTGTTATTGTCAATAGTCTCTGGAACACAGACCACTATGAAAACTTTTTAAATCAAAAGTTCACATAGTATTATTAGAGCCAGAGATACATGTATGTTTTATTTTAGTTCAAATCCTACAAGTGGAAAATAAAATTGAATTTGTGGTGTACTTATTATCGAGGTAAACCAAACTACATGTTATATTTTTTATGTCGCTTAGAAAGTGGCCGTTAACAGTATTTTCGTTTTTTGGAGATAACACTCTCAGATACTGAACAAATTCTAGTTCAGAAAATTTTGCAGACTGAGAGCCATGCAAGAATTTGAAGTTTCCAATTAATTTTCAGAGCTGATAAATGTGATCATAGAATAAAGATCAAGTCATTTTTATTTTCTTCCAGAATGTACTTTAGCCACTATCAGTAACCTTGGAACAGTTAAACCCTGTACAGACACGATAAAGGTCAAGTAATGTTTACCACATTTGTAAGTCTTTCATGATAGTCACAGCTTCTCCACGAGCTGAGTAATTTGGACAAGTACTGAACTATTCAAGTATTAATTAACCAGTACAAACTATTCTGGCTGGGTTTTGCTATGTTTTGTCATATAGCATTTTCAGAATAATTAGTATTGATGGCTGCACCAAACCATTGTGTTTTTAAGGACATGATCCATCAGTTGTTTTAGCAAATGTAACCAGTTATTTCCTCCTTATTCCAAGATCCTTTTATCTTTGGTTTTGAGAAAGAAATGAAAAAGTTACCTAGCACCTTTTATTAGAAGTATGATAGAGAGAATGTTAAAAAAAAGCTGATCCCTTTCTGCTGACAAAACAGATATACTTTGTGATGAAACACTTTTGCAGGCAAGAGACTATATGCATATTAAATTCTCTATTTATTTATTTATAATCAATGTTACAAGGCGTATTCTGACATCGTTTCCAAACATGTAGAAAGGTTGCGTGAAATAAATTAACAAGTTATAATCCATGTAGTATCTTGGCTGTAAATTAGTTTATCAAATTCTGAATTCCACTCAAAGATGTTAGTTTCATTGTCATGTGGATTATGAGGTAAATTAATTTAATTGATCTGTCTTTGATGGTTGATAGGTACCAACATAGTGATGGTCTCTTCACATCTCTCCTCCATTGTAGTGTATCTGTTCTTTAGATTTGTTACAAGCACTGTATTTTAAAGAGACTTTACCATATATTTGGCGCTAATACGGACAGGATAAAAGGTAAATGAAGAGATCCTTTTAGACAAAATATGCAATGGATGATTCATTGATTGATTGGGGTTTATCGCCACACGCCCAATGGATGAGTTGTATTCCTTGGGTTAATGTGTTAAAAAATTTTAATGTCTTAAACTATATAATTCCAGCCATTCCAGCTGGTGAAATGGACTGGTTAAGAAGATAAACTGAAAATACTATTTTCCCCATAACTATTTAATATTCTGTTTAACATATAGTTGGTCAGTCAGAGGAGCATTGGCTGGTCAAAAGAGGATGGATAGGTACTGTTATGACAAGTCAGAGAAGCATTGGCTGGTCAAAAGAGGATGGCTAGGTACTGTGATGACAAGTATTCACCCTTCCTGAACCGTAGGTTTACCTCGACAACGTTTGCATGCTGTTGTTGTTGAATTGTTTATTTTCCAAGTCTACAGTCTAACAGATCTACAATCCCAATTACAGATCATTGGCTAGTGTTATTGAGACAGACTGACTGTTAGCCAAACAATAGATACTAAGAGTGTTTGTTCATGGTCTGACATGTATTATCGATGATACATCATGGATAAAGAATGGAAGAAACACAGTCAATGCTTTTGATCAAACAAAAGCTGCAAATTGGAACAAATATTGTAACAAGACAAAACACCCCACAGAACATGCAAGTATGAATATAACGGTGAATGGATGTATATTTTAAGTGTGGTCATAAAATTGGGAGTAGAGAAAAGTCTGGGGTTTTATCTTAAAAACAGCACAAAGGACGTTCATTGATTCAGTAAACATGTGAAACAATTATCAATTAATGATAAAGGCAAATGAAAATATTTGAACAATTTTATTATTTTTCACTTCTATTGTAATAACTGACAATGTGGTATGGGGACGATCTGTTTGTACTGATTGTTTAAGTGTAGTTCATTCATTTGACAGCATGCCAGCACAATTGGTGAAGGATCATGCACAATTGGTGAAGGATACCATGCACAATTGGTGAAGAATACCATGCACAATTGGTGAAGGATATCATGCACAATTGGTGAAGGAT
>JAVFBZ010150645.1:0-19339 GCA_032466195.1 Katharina tunicata
ATACTCAACTGCTACTTAGATAATGTTTTTAACCATTTCACCACTATTATACTTCATATCTATATTCATAAAAAAAATAAGAAAGAAAAGGTAGTCACGCCAGTATAGGCTATTAAGTTGAATGTTACTTTCTCATTTACCGCTCCATGTGCTTTTGTTTATGTTGATCACATGATACGTCACGTGATGTTGTTGTTCTCTCTCTTGTGTTCGGCTGCAATAAACCGTAACTTCATTGATCAACACCACGGAGTTTGGACTGGATTATTGCCGTAAGTTAATTGGTATTTATGTTATATTGGCACTAGTGTACATCAAGTCTTCATACATTCGGAAGACCTGTCTGACAAAATTACAGGGTGATTCTGGTGTTTTCGTACAGGCACTGATTCTGTAGATTGGCCTACATTATAACTGTTCAGTTTTCAGAGGGTTTCAGATTTAATCTTGCGAAGAAGTCGCATTGAATATCCTCTGGGAATCTTAAGTCTTAAGTCTTAAGTCTTAAAAAGAACAGAACAGGCCTCGTTGAAGGAAGCGATGGTGTTAGTATTCTTATGAAACCTTATTATTTGGGATTTAATAATTCCCTTAAAGGTGTGTGGCGGATGAAAAGAATTAGCATGGAGTAGTTGATGGGTGTCTGTAGGTTTAAAGAATACCTTATAATCCAATATCCATGTTACAGCGAAATTGACACCTTTGTAGACTGTAACATCCAAACAATCTGCACTGGCCAGGCTGATAGTACGTTAAAGATGAATATTTGGATCATGTTGATTTAAAGTAGAGATGAAGAAATTTAGGTCATCTCTAGAATGCTGCCAAAGCATCAGGTTTGCAAGTCTCCTAATACAGGAATATCACAACCGTGTACCTAAAATGATTAAGCCTCTATCACAGAGACCTATCATGACGTATTAGAAAAACAAATCTCTCAAGGACCTCTTGGTTAAGACGAAACTCCCTTCTGTATCGGATAACCCTTAACTGCTCTATCTTTATTTGGTAGACTAAGGGGTTTACTACTAACTCTAAACGATATGTGAGCCCCTTGCTTTATCTGTGGTTATTTAGAATGAGTCGCAGAGGTTATTTTGCTGCAGAGTTTATTTTCCATTGAGGTGGCGCTGTAGCGAAACGTGTGTAATACATTCTGTCTGTTCGTCCCAGCAGACGAGTTTGTTTGTTCCCCGCGTTTTACAATTGGATTTTGTTGTCAGCGAAACAGGCTGTACACTGACTTGGGGACAACAGTCCAGCTATGTGTGACATACGACCGGGTTAATGCTATCCACTCTGCATGTTGCAGATTGTATGGATGATATGTAGTGGTTTGTTAGACAATCACCAGTTAGAGAATATCACCTGTTGGTGTAACTTCTGTACCATGTGACTGGGTGTCAATAAGATGAATTTTGATTAATACCACGCTCAGGCTTGTGTCACATACTCGCCTGATCACTGTATTCACTATCAATGAGTTAACGCAGTTATCGTCATTATAATACTAACTTGTCTTGTATTGAATCTTAATAACCATTGACAAATAAGTCAATTCCACGATGTGGCAATAAAGCGTATGTAACCTGATTCTCGGCCTTCAGTTGTGAGTTTATCATACGTTTTATTTAAATCCCGACCCGTAACAGTTGGTGTCAGAAGTGGGATCGTGGGTAACAACAAAATACAAATACAAAAATGCAGTGAACAGTGAAAAGTGATCAGGTTAAGTGAGAATGGCCGCCGGAGACAAATCTTCAGAGATGGAGGGTTCCATGGTTTCTGCCTTGAAGCAAGAGTTGCTCGATCTGCGCCAGCAGATGAATGAGACAAGGATGCAACATTCCGTTAACCTTGTGCCTCGGCCATTACCATCCCGGATAGTGCTCCCTCCACCAGTTCGACTTCCTGTGTATATGGGTTAAGAAGACCCAGGCCTATGGATTGAGCGCGCCAAGAGAAACCTTGTGACATTGCGTTTAGATGGCTTAGATGCAGTTCTCTTTCTGCAAGAGTATCTTCAATGAGCGCCAGAAGAAGAAATGAGACAACAGTGTCCTGAATCGCATGATGATTTGTTTGACATTCTTAAAAATGTTTTTGGTAGCCGTGCTACACAGACTCTAATTATGAGAGACTTTTAAAATCGAACTCAAATTACTAGCGAAAGTGTAACAGACTATTCCCACGCTTTGGTGTCTATCTTAGAAAAGACCAATCTTTGCGCAGCAGATCGAGAAAGACTATTGTGCGATCAATTTACAGAAGACAGCTTAAAGGGCGTATTCGCGATCGACCAGGTGTGACATTTTTTTAATTACGCGAAATAGCTCTAGATGAGACTAGAATTGTTCAAGGAACATGTTAAGAAACTGTGTGCTGACTTTACTTGTGATAAAGTCAACTCTAGCTCTTATGTTCAACCTGAACTCCCAAACTCGACTAAAGAACTCCTTCATTGGAAAAAAACACTTTCTATTAATCAAAGTACAGGGAACACACCCCTACCATTGAGCAAACTCTGGGGGTAAGTCAGCCTTTACACAGTCCAAATATGCCTCTTGATCCAAATACTTTCAGCCTCGACCTATAAGTACTATTCAGTGTTTTTGTTGTTTAAAGTTTGGTCATATAAAGCGTCAGTGCAGAAAACGTAATTGGGGCGAGCAAATACAAAATAATAGAGCTGAAGCATTAAACACTTAAGTAAATAGTTCGTCAGTTCGTACTGTTAACTGTGGTCAATTCTGACGCCAAATAATTGGCGATAGACCAACTGTAGAGGCGAAGTTAAACGATGTTAATATGTCATGTTTAATTGATACTGGGTCCCAGGTTAGCACCATGACCCATGCGTTTTATTTAAGGAATTTTTTCGGTAAACCTTTGGAAAAGCTTGGTTGGTTGCGGCTTACTGCTGCTTAAGGGCTTGAACTTCCTAATATTGGACTCATAACTGTAACTGTTAACGTCATGGGGTGTATCATAAAATATGTAGGTTTCTTGGTTCTTAATGACTCTAATGTTGGGACCTGTAATGATAAACGACCTGGCTTGCTAGGTATGAATATTTTGTGCCATGTACCTGTTTTTCAGACATTAGGTAGCTGTTCAGTTAAGGCAAACATTAAGACTGTCCCTGCAAAATGTACGCGTGTAGGACTGGAAGCCGTGTGTGTCTCTTTCAAGGACGAAGTGTGCTGGTATATCCAAGTTAAATGCTGTATTGGTAGAACCTTTAGTGACTTACCCGCACCCAGCTATTCGTGTGCACCCAGCTATTCGAGTGGCCCCAACTATTTCTGATGGAGTAGTAGAATTGTTCAATTTTTCAGAACAAGATGTTTGGTTGCCCCCGCGTGCAAGACTGTGAAAAAACATTGAACTTAACATTGTGAGTCATGTGTCTGTCTTTATGTGCAGAATCGGGGGAAGTAGTTGTGAAACAAGTGAATGCCTGTCACACAGAAGAAGTTTCACTCCCAGATCTGTTAGAGTTTTCAGGTACTTGCGAAGAATTGGAGCAAGCTAAAGCATTACTTCAGCAATATAGTTGTGTATTTTCCCCAGAACTAGGCTGCACACAGACAATCAAACATCATATTCGGACTAAGGATGATGTCCCTGTATCATTTCCTTACCGGCGCATACCACCATCTCAGATAGCTACAGTAAATGAACATCTCCAGGATTTATTACAGAAAGGTATTATTAGACATAGCTCATCTGGATATTCTGCGCCACCTGTCCTGGTGCAGAAGAAAACTGGTGACATAAGGATGTGCATTGATTATACACGCCTCAACGCAGAGACCCATAGAGACGTATACCCTCTCCCTGGAATAGAAGAATGATTGGACTTGTTAGTGGGAGCAAAACAATTGTCTACAATAAATTTAAAAGCAGCATACAATCAGATTGAGGGTGTGGAAACAGATAAACCAAAAACAGCATTTTCAACACCATTTGGTTTATTTGAATATAATCGTATGCCTTTCGGTTTAGTCAATGCCCCAGCAACATTTCAAAGGTTAATGGGACATGTATTTCGAGGTGATATTATGGAAAGGATGTTTGTGTATTTGGACGATAAAGTCACGATGCACAGACACATCTCAAGACTAGAGGCAGTACTCAGCAAATTGAAACAGCATGGGCTCAAAGCCGAACCAAATAAGTGTCAT
The DNA here is from genome assembly GCA_032466195.1 of Katharina tunicata. NCBI lineage: Eukaryota > Metazoa > Mollusca > Polyplacophora > Chitonida > Mopaliidae > Katharina > Katharina tunicata. Next base: position 4,188 of record JAVFBZ010150645.1, read on the forward strand.
CTGTGTAGGAGACCAGTTTTCATTTTTGGGGCACGTAATAACACTCGACGGAGTAGGCACTGACCCAGAGACAACTAGAGTTCAGGATGAATGGCCAGCACATAAGACGTTTCACCAGCTTCGTTCCGTATTAGGATTTGCTTCCTATAACCGCAGGTTTGTTAAGAATTTTGCTCCAATTACAGCTCCCCTGTACAGTATTATTAGTCAGTGTGGTGATTCCAAACAAAAGCGTCAACCTGTAAAGAATTGTGACATTACTAAACTTTGGGACATGTATTGTCAGTCTGCCTTCGGACGGGTGAAGCAGAAATTGTCCAGTGCTCCTCTATTAGCGTGTCCCGGTTTTTCTCTGCCATTAATTCTTGAAATTGATGCATGCAATGGTGGAATCGGAGCAGTATTGAGTCAAGACCAAGGAGGTCAGCGGAGAGCGATAGCCTACGCTTCAAGAGGACTTCGCAACCCAGAAAGAAAAGCTGGATATTCCAGCGCTCGAATCGAATTGCTTGCGCTCAAATGGTCAATCTGTGACCCATTTCATGACTATTGAATTGGTGCCACCTTTGAAGTATGGACAGACAACAATCCAATCACATATGTAATGAGTAAGAGTAATACCATTAAATTGGGCATAAGCCTGCTCCGAAAGAACTTTCCTTAATGTTTAAGAACGTCAAAATCTTGTTTCGGCAATGAAACAGGATTGTTGGGCACAATGGTGTTTTGTATCGCAGGACAACGACAAAGTCTGGCGATCGTCTAAGTCTGGTATAACCAGTGTGTTTGCAGAATCGGGTATTAAAGGAACTCCATGACAGTGCAGGCCATCATGGAGGGGAACTGACTGAACTCTTGATCCGGGAAGGCTGTTGGTTTCCTCAGATAGCTTAGATTTGGGGAAAGTCTGCCTAATACTTGTCATCAAGTTTCGCATTTGCGGAATTGGCCTTGGAGTTTTATTATTGCCAGCTTATTGTTATATTGTATTGCTTTTTAATCCAGCTTATTAATTGTTATAGTTTATTGTTAACTTCACTTACTGTTCTACTCACTTTGAAATCCTTTTTACATTGACAGTATACACTATTTTCTTAGCTTAAGTACATTGTTCATTATGCTTGACAGTCACATTAGTATCTTGGTCAAAGTCGAAATGTGGTACCGTTAATAAACGGAAGTATTCAGGATTATTTTGATTACAACAAACTGGGGCCAGTTGCTCAAAGCCGTGTTAGCTGCTAATACAAGATTAAATTACTAATAGTGGTATTAGAGATGGACCGTCAACATGGCGTGACGTCATCTAACTTAGGATTACATTTAATACCGCTTTGAGCAACCGGCCAGATTTATGTTTTCCATACATCAGCCTCATGCTATATCAGTTGTGACCACTAATAATGCCACTCAATCAAGTTACAATATAGCTGGCCAATGATCTGTAATTGGGTCCGGTTGGTCTAACATCGGAACAAAAACAATGTATGGTAACCATTCCAGGACACAGTTCCGGTTTGTGTAACTCTGTACCAAGGATTTTGTTTTGTTTGTTTGATTGGGGTTTTACACCGTACTCAGTGTTATTTCACTTATATGACGGCGTGACAGCCCAATCGGTGAGAAACGACCGTAAATGACGCTGGCAACATACACAACATTTACATAACATTAACAAAACAGAACACCACAACAAATCGGCATTCTGTGCCCCTTAGCTCAGAGAGCACCAGGGCACAGGAGGCTCCCACGCAACAAACCGCCTCTGTACCAATGACATTTCATGTTTGTGTAACTCTGTACCAAGGACACATTTCTGGTTGGGTAACTCTGTACCAAGGACACCTTTCTGGTTTGTGTAACTCTGTACCAAGGACACAGTTCCGATTTGTGTAGCTCTGTACAAAAGACACAGTTCCGATTTGTGTAACTCTGTACAAAGGACACAGTTCCGATTTGTGTAACTCTGTACAAAGGACACTTTTCCGGTTTGTGTAGCTCTGTACAAAGGACACATTTCCGGTTTGTGTAACTCTGTACAAAGGACACATTTCCGGTTTGTGTAACTCTGTACAAAGGACACAATTCAGATTTGTGTAACTCTGTACCAAGGATACAGGTCAGGAATAAGTTGTAGAACACAATAATAAAGCGAAAGAAACAAATTTAATACAGTTGAAGATACTTTATTTCCTATTGTTCCCAGTGTGTTAAAAATTTAATCTGATCACTTTCTGACAAACAACAAGCTGAACTAAGTTGGCGGATTGGCAACCGTAACCTGAAAATAGCAAATTTCACACTGAACTTCTCACCAATAAACGCAATATTGCACACCTCTGTTTAAAATTTAAAATACAAAAAGTTCTACAGACTCCCATCTCAAGCAGGCCCTATGCAATTACATTACCAGATGAGTGGCTTGGACAATTTTCAGACAAGCAGTCTCTACCAGAATTGTTATTCTTTTACAAATGGAGAATGTAAAGAAACAACAACTCTGGTACAGTTTACCATGCAGTCAAAGAGAGATGGCTATGTAACAAGTTTTGTTGCCACGTTTACTTCCAAACACAATTAATAACATAAGTTGCAATGGGTGTCTGAAAGGGATCCTTTTTCGAATGTTTCCATGATTAAACACATTTATAATACCCGACATACAAAGGCTGCGTCACTTTACTGTGCAACAACAACACATATCCAACCAATTGGGGGGAAAATTTTCAGGTCATAAAACACTCTTCAATACAAACATTAACATGAATTCCACCTGTCTTTGAAGAACTTAGCTCAACTTGTTTCACAGTAAATTTTAAAGCTATATGACTTACATATATCATATTTTATACCCAAATAATTAAAGCAAAAATAAATATTTACTGCAGAATTGTTTTAGGGTGATTAGTATGTAACATCTATACAATCTACATGGGGAATAATTTCTACAAAGACACACTACACTTGACTAGAAAATATTAACTGATTAAAACACAAAACAAAATAACACACAAATAATTGCATTTTAAAGACTGGTGGATATCGATCATTCTAATTTGGGTTTAGTGTTATACTATCTTTTAAATAAAACAATTTAGTTGAGGTTGTTTCTCATATTACCAAGTTGCAATTTGCCACTTTCAAAACCCAAATTTGAATGTTATCAAAATGTAAAGTGCAAATAATTAATAATTATTTTCTTAATTTTTTTTACAAAACTAGCCTTTCAAAATCAAAAACGAAAGCAATCCGTGTTTTGCAGGTCAAATCCAATTTGACAAGGGGGAGATAACGGAGGGCCACATAATCTGTCTCCGAAAAAACTATTCTTACCGTATCCGGCTCTATATGTGAAACTCAAAATGTTTCTGTCAAATGACAACATAATGGCTAAAATAAATCTTGAACTATATCTAAAACCATAAAATAAATTTCTGATTATTAAAACCCAAGTATACACAAGTAAATGATGAATAAATTCCAAATATTTAATTAAAGCTAAAATAAAGTTGATCATAAAATAAAGATAAAATTAAAATTGGGGGAAATGGATGAATGAATTCTACTTAAGACAGAATGTAGTGAGACCCCCTTAATATAAACTCCCCGTTCCAAGTCAGGTGACCTTGCATATCATTAAACTTTGACCTATTTCATCGCTTAGCCTTTAAATATGCATATTATAACCAGTTTGCTTTGGAATGCATTTCCTAAATGATTCTTTGAACAATTTGACAACAAAATCGGATATAAGACAATATAATAAGAAAAATGACTTTAGAGTAACAGAATCTATTGATTCAACTTTACTTCTGAGTCAAATTAATAAATTTTGAAACTATTGACTTGTGTAAAAAACTTAAATCAAGGTAAATATATAAATGATATTTCCCAGAAGCCATAAAATGCAACAAACTGTCTTAACTATCTGCACACTGTAACTACCTTCTCAAAATGACAGAATTGTAATACATTTTTGTTAGTAGGACACTATAGTAAAATATTTAAAGAATTACCAATAAATGAAGGACTCCACCAGCCCTCAAAATGTCATTTATAGTCAACTATTGAAAACAGAAAAACACACAATATAACCACATCTAAGGCGCACTAAAATAATCTTGATAATGAGTGAGGTGCAATTGATAATAATTACGAGGTTAAATAAATGACTAAGCTATGATATATACAATTGATGACTATCTTTAAATATTGTCCCTTCGCAGCCGAAAACAAAGATTAATGTAATAACATACAGAAGTAAAATGATAAATGCAAAGAAAAGCACACAACTACAATACAAATGTGTCCAATTACATGTAGCATTTCCCAGTGAGATCAAATTATTATTACTACGCCTATTTAGAGTGAACCACAAATCAACTGGTAAAATATTATTTAAGAGAATAACAATAACACTCATGCTGATACTGAAATATTTCGACTGTCAGTGGGGATTTGATGACTTAACATAAGTAAACATATTGGTTGATTGATTTATTGGGGTTTTTCATCATACTTAAGGTTATTTCATTCATATGAGTGCCAACCCAATGGGTGAAGGAAACCACCCTCAAAACTGACAACAGACAAGTATGCCAGGGCACAAGGACAAATCTCATCACTGAGAGCACCAGGACACAGGAAGCTCTCTCCAACTGCCCTCTCAACATATTGAAGCATAAAGTTTCCCTATGGATGATTTCAGAATCCCTACCGCTTACTGGGCAATCTTGCCAACTTAAACTGAGCAGGGGGAATCACAACACTATTATACGGATATGATTTTTGTGTTTGTCTTTTCCGAAATTAACAAAATTATAACAAGATTTATGGCATGAAAATTTATTTGTATGAATATAACTTTATAACTACTGTCAAACGTATCATTGCTTTTTTTCGCAAAGCATATTATTGAGGCTAGGGAACTGTTCAATCCCCCCAAAAATCTAATTAATTTTTTAAAACGCAGCTACTTGCATGAATTATTTTGGTTAACCTTTAAAATAATTGATTTATATTTAGAAAACAATCAGAACTCATAAATATCATTTATAGATATTATTTGGGATACACTTTTGAGTATTTTATTACATCATTTACCAAATTATAACTTGGGACTTTCAGAATTGGTATTATAATTTTTTATTAAAATAACATTATGAATTTATTTGTTTGGTGTTCTGCAGCAGTCAAGTTGATATTTTCAGTCTTCATATAATGAAATTACTACAGAGATAAAAGAAAATCAAACCACCCGAGAGCCAATAAAACTTTTCACCTTGCAAAATGAACTGGATGACCGGCTGTAGTGAAATTCTTGACCTACTACACAGGTTAGAGTATGGAAGTCACGATGAGGTACACTAAATGCAAGATCATTTTATTTTCATGGAAAACTGATTGAAATGTAAGTATTGTGATCAAAAATAGTTGAGAGCAACAGGTAATGCACGGAAAATGCAGGGCAAATTGTATGATTCAAATAAGATTTAATTGGAGGTAAAGCCAAAGGTATGAAAAGTCTGAATATTTGACATGCAAGTTTCAAAATACAACATTATCTCATATCAGAATTTTTTTTACAATTTAATTAACAAAGTGTTCATGTTCCATAATGTCTGACTGTTTACAAATAAAATTTAAATCATGCATTTAGTTTAAATAATTGTGGGAATTTCAGACCATTTATGTTTATATAAATTAATATCATACAAATAAGAAATGAGAAATTAATAGTTCATAATAATTATTAACACTCGAGAGAAAAAATATTGAAAGGTGAGATAAATTTTGTAAAATAAAGAGTTACTGGGATGGGCAGTTTTTGTAAAGTAGACTTGTAGAATGTATATGAAATAAGCTGAGCTGTTTTAATGTTGTGGATGACTTCTGTATGCTGATTTACAATGGAAGTGCATGAATCACTGGGAGTTTACAAATGTTACAATTAGAAAACAATTCTTAAGGATAAGGATAACAGTAAACTTCAGCTAAGCCTAATGATTCAAATTCTAACCACCACAATATTGCCAATATCGGACACGCTTCTTAAGTACTCAAATGTCATTCTCTTTGACCCAGCTAATAGGTATATATTTATATATAAATGCAATGTGAAATTTGATAAGATTATTTGAAAATACGATAGTATTACTGTAATACAGGGTCTATATACAAAACTGTCCAGCCACCAAAGACAATAATAAAAACTACAAACAACTCTCACAACATAATTCAATCAAAATTCAATCTTATGGAATCAACAACAGTAGAGTTAAATAAAATATAATAGTAACATAGAAAACCAGTATTATAGTCAAACTATATGGTAATAATTAATACAACACCAAACTAATTAATATTCATAATATTTCACCCTTGCCAAAATGAAAAAAAAAAAAAGCATACAAAAGTTGTGGGGAAAAAAAAAAGTAAAAAAAATATCCCAGATAACATGTTCAAATAGTGATAATTGGACCATCTCCTTATGAGTTGTCCTAATGACCTACATGTATTTAAAAATGCAACCACTAAGGGCACTTCTTTTATTTAACCCCTTTCAAAAAATCTCAAAACAGTTTCCACGCACTCACCACAAAACAACACCACACCTTAAAATCAGCTACAAACAAGCAATATGTACAATAATCAATGAATTTCCATGGCTTGGTGAAGTGAATAGTTTGTATTGAAATATAATTATACCTACGTGCTATCCACGCAAAAAAACCTACAGTCAATGACACTGAAGTGGAGTGATTATAGAAAATCGTGAAAGACAACACCCGATAAAATACTGGCAAGTTTGATTCGATACTTCTTACCCCGTGATTAAGACAGACCTTCACCTAGATCTACATATACTATGAACACACGGTAGTTTAGCTTTGGATAGGATATGAAAAAGTTATAAGATAATAATAGTTATTAATTTGTTTTTCATCTGAATATCACAAGTAGTAAGTGTGCATATGACAGGTTTTTTTAATACATGTGTTTCGAGGTGTTGGGAGAGTGAGTTGATTCAGAACATTCTGTAGAAAAAAAAAATCAACTTTTAAATTGCATTAAATTTACACACAATTTTCTTGAAATCAATCACGCTTTTTCTGTTTTTATTGAAGCAGCTCCCAACATCTCTGACTATTGTTATGCCAAAATTCATCCTTGTAACTATGGTGACAAAACTTTCAGAATTGTGCAGCTGTTTTGGATCGACAACATTACATTAGATACATTTGTCGAGGAGGCACAATAGATTTCAGTACTGGGTATCGAAGTTAGTGAAAGGTTTTGAGGGTAGGTCCACTGAGCCCCATCGGCAATAAGGATATACTTAGGCTATGGTCATCTTGTAAAAAAGATCCAAGGTTATAGTTCATGTAATGGTTCATTCGAGCCACCTTAATTTAGACGGAGAAATGTGTATCGAATACAGTAGCACAATGATGCAGCATTATTCTCTGTGGATATATGGGGAATTAATTGACACAAGACACATTTCACATTTACAAATTATATCTAACAATTGTTGGAATTTAATATATATTGAAAAAATACATGCACAAGATCTTTAATTTTATATATCAGAAAAATACTGTGCTGTTTGCAGTGCCCACCATGTGAAATGTAAAATCACCTACACATTCACTGTTTAACCTACAATAATATACATTGCAATAACAATTAGACTCTGGCTAAAGCGACCATTAGACTGAATAATTAATACATGACAATGTCTGCCCACAATGACACCTACCTGTTCGAATCAAAATGGATTATATAATAGATAATATACAACAGTCCAAACATCAAGGACGACTCTATTGCTATACAAATATATAAGTTATGTACAAAATATTTAACTGTGCTAATGACTATATGTAACAATGGAGAATAATTATTAAATGGAATTTTTACCCAAAATGACAACATGCTTAATATTATAAAAAATGGTGAACATCATTAGATTGATTGATTTAATCAAACGACGACCAGAGAATAGAAGGGCAGCAAGCGACTACCATTAAACACTTTTAGTACTATGAAATCTGTAACGCACAACAAAGACACAAACCACGAAACACAGTGGATTGGCAAAAACTATTCAAAGCAACTTGCAATTACAATTAATACCATAGATAGATTATTAAAGGCATGAAATATAACTTGGATTAACAATGTATTGATTCAAATTTAAAAAAAAATATTTGTACTACCAGCTAGGCAACACCCAAACATCAAAAAAAGACAAGAGAAAAACTAGGTTACAACGTAGCTAAAATTGTCATTTAAAAGCCACTTTCATTTTAATATCTTCATAATTATCGGAGCAATCATGCCTCAAAAATAACCCATTCACGGCAATACACGTTTCAAATTCACCAAATAATATTTGTGGGAAATGAAGCACATGACTATCCTGTAGTCAGCGTCAGCTTGGCTTAAACACATAAATGGTGGCGTTTCTCTCACAACCCAGCAAATATGAACTGTTTCTTCAGCGTTTGGCAATATTCACAAGCGTTTTATCAAGAAATCTGGTACTGCACTCATAGTTTTGTCTCCACATACAAAATATATCAAAAGTTTGATGCTAGTTGCATTGGTATCGTGTTCAGGAATATACATGAATTGCTAAATATCTGTTGTTTCAAAAACTGTCTTATTCGGTGAAGACAGGTAAACTAACTCCACAGCGGCTGTCTCCTTGTTTAATGATAGCAAAACATTGTCAGTACCCTTGACAAAATCCTGGGTTATATTTACACATTTGAGTTTAGTTTCATAAGCATAGTTAGATGAGGTAATAAATAGGTTATCAATTTATTTAATGTGAAATGTGACATTTATAAGCCATGAATATCTGTGCGGAGAATATATATTTCCTGCTGTTAAATTGCTTTGCCAAGTTGTTGAAAATGTTATTCCGTCTGCATAGGGAATTCTTCATTTAGATAGCTTTTGACATTTCAAGATGAAAATCTTGATGATTGAATTACCTGCCAGCTAATAAGGTACAAATTTCCTTAATTCGTTCAGGTGTGCAGCAAAGCTCATCAGCCAAACCAAACGCGACAGTAAAGATGTGCCTTACTCAGCAGCGTATGTTTGGTATAAATACTGGTACTGGCGTGTTTTAGTTGGACTGAGGGGGTATGCTGTGTAGATACTGGCACCTCCCGTAGAGTTCATATAGCTGGAGTTAGCGTACTGTGGAGGAAGGGCTGCGGGGTACGCCCCTGCTTGGAGATTGGCAGAATGGAGAACAGGGTGTACATGTGCAGGTAGTGGGTGGGCAGTGTACTGAACGTGACGTGGGCTCTGGTGGGCTGGGGGAGGAGCCATACCGGGGGAGAAAGGGCCGTATTGACCGGGCCCTGGTATGCCCATATGAGGCTGCTGATGAGCTGGTACAATGTAATGATGAATGGGGCTGCCCTGAAGTGGGGCTGCTCGTCGATAGTCTCTGTAAACATAAAACATGGAAGAGGTTAGAGATAAGCAACAAGCTTTATCAAATGTTTTTTTGATTGGTGTTTAACGTCGTACTCAATCGATTTCACTTATATGACGAGTTACTAATCTTAATAATTTGTGTTGCCAGTTAATGGTGGAAAACCGGGAAGAAACCTTGTACAAACCACCACGCGAACTATGCAGCCACCATAAAACTTCCCTTATATACCTAAGGTCCACACGCGGATCGAACCTATTCCGGGTACAGTGAAGGGGTTTCCGTAGTCCAACGCTCAACCATTGAGTGGCCACACTTTATCAAAAAAAATTGATAAAAAATAGAATAATATAAATTTATATATTTTAATATTATTCTTTGTTCAAATTCCAATCTGTAACAATTTATGCAGAATACTCCAAAACGGTGATATGTGTTTAAGGTTGTTTATTACTTACGGGTTTGTTGGCTGGGGAAATGTGTATACAATCGAGTATTGTATTAAACAACAAAGTACGTTGATATGGAGAAAATATATTCTACTCAGCGTTTTGGTAAATTGGGGAGTTGGTATACTAGGGGGGTAGTTGGTATATTGGGGGGGAGAGCTAGTATATTGGAGGGGAGGGGGAGGGAGGGGGGGGAATTGTAAGTGTCATATCTTACCTTTGGACTTCTACAGGTTGTGTTCCTGTAGTAAGGAACATGGCCTGTCCCAGAGGAGCACATTGTTGTACCGGGGAGGGCAGGTTCCCTCCCATCACAGACCTGTTGACGAAATTCAGGTTACACGGCCTCTGTTTGTGTAATAAAGAGTGGTTGGAGGAGAGGTTACACTGACCTGAGCCCCCACAGCTGCTCAAACTGCTCAGATTGTTGTTGTGGTTATGATTAATCTGACCTCGACTGTGCTGGGCTATCGTTGGATTACGTACTGTGGGCGAAACAAAAGCCATCTTGCCGTGTGTGTAGGACGACGGTGCTTGTGACACTTCAACTTCCAATGGTGGCAGGTGCATCTCCTGCCTTGAAGGGGAACGAACTCTTGTAGTCCTTTCGATACCCTGTACTTCTTGTTTAGGGACATGACTGATGGTTGTGTGTTTGTGGTGGTCATGACGATGGCTTCGCCTTGTCGACGACTCGTTGACAAGGGTAGGTTGGATCATGGCCATAGCCTGGCTGTCTGCACCGATTAACTGACAGCCTAGATTGTATGTATAGACAGGTCCTCTATGGTCCACACTCTCATGTTTAATGGGTGTGAACGCTACTCCCTTTCCTCTGTTAATATCACTATCAGAGTCAGAATCTGGACTGTCCTGTACTGTCACACACTTTACTGGCTGCCTGACTCGCGACGAACCTACTGGGCAAAACAGCATTTATATAAATATTAATTAATGGAAGTCGAAGGATAGGTTTTGTTTGTTATTCATAGAGACTGGGTAAAGAGTTATTCAGTAACATTTGTCATAGATCCAAAACTTTTTTCCCCATGTAAATTCCACTGAAATTTCACTTTTCTCAAACACTAAGATATGGTATTTGTAACTGTGTGTCACCAGAATTTTAAGCATTTTGCATAACCCCTGGTACAGGGCTAAAATACTGTAACACTTTTCAAGTTCAGATTTTTTTGATTTACTAGATTTAATGACAACTCTGTGATGCCGGTGTAGGGTGGAAAAGAGACCTTATAAAACCGCAATCTCCACAGATAACCAACATTTTCAGATGAATTATAACTTCCACATAACGTTCAACTCAAGCAAAATTATTCCTATGTTAACCAAAGCAGACCAACCTATTCAAGTCTTAGCTAACTTTATAAGCCTGTAAAATTTGGGGAGAATGGACTCTCAGATTCTTATTTCAAAATCCCATGAGCTCTCAAGTATTGTTGAGGAGAGTTATTTGTTTTCTGTAGTATTGTTTGTTTTGTAGGGGTTTTACTTCCTACTTAAAGATTCACTTATTTGACGGTGTGCCAGCCCAATGGGTAACCAGACACTACAACACTGGCTTCAAATAAGGACTTCCAAGGGCAGGACTCAAAACCTGGACATTACAACAAATCTGCTTGCTGATGCCCAATCGGCTAAACCTCGCGTGATTTTGTTGTTATCTCTTAGCTCGGCCGTGATAGGTGTATGAATGTGTATCAAAATGGTACATTTTGTTCGCTGGAAGCCTATTTACTGCCGTATGGACAATGGAGCAGAACACTTTAGAAAATATTGAGTAATCGAGCCAATTTCATATGGATTTATATGCACAATGTTTAGTTTAGAAGTAAATTATGTTCTGAATGTCAAACAAATGAAAACTGTGGAATCTGTCTACATTGGCAGTTTGACCCACAGGCTGTGAAAAAAAATGGTGTGCGCAGTACATTCGATGGCTTCCGAGTGTGCTGATGCCCCTAAGCTCTGAAGAATTGTTAGAAGAGTTACCTTTAGCCGAGGTGATATGATGGGTTTCCGAAGTGGAGCTTGAGGTTGGTTCACTGGCACCTTGAGCGTAACTCTGTACACTGCTGTACTTGTATGTAGGCTGAACCTCCTGCTGGTATCTACTGGAAACACAAATGAAAAACAGAACTGAAGTATTATGAAATACATGAATTTTAACAGATTTGGTGGTCCCAACAAGTACAAAATGTTTGGTTTTTTATCCACGGATCAAGCTTCTAAGAAGCCTAATGAACAACAATTGGCTAAAAAAAAAAAGGATTAGAAAATGCAAAAAATCTGAAGTGTACTTGTAAGCACTTGAGATTCCAGCACTTCTGTTAATAGTATATCTTGAATGCTAGTGTGACAAGCCCCTCCTTTCAAAGACAGAAATATATAAGTTATGCTGTGTGTTTTAAGTTTTCACATTATTATATAAAATATCTCTTAATATTTCCAGGCATCATAAAATCAGAAACAATTACAAATTAAGACAAAAGGGACGTTTTCTAAAACTTTCTACATTGCTTTTCTGGGAAGGTTTAATTGTATACATTTTGGTTATAAATCCCATGGTATAATCCATCCTAAATTAACATCAACATAAACAATCTTTAACAAGGACGAAAAAACATCTGTTCTTACTTAACAAGAATAACCTCTAGTTTTGTTTGAGGATTTTAACATTCATATGATGTCATGCCAGCCCAATGGGTGAAATAAACCACCCTCAACGACAGTAGCAAAATACAAGACAGCACAGTACATTTACAGGACAAAAAAACAGTTCGGCTTCCTGATGCCCCTTAGCTCAAAAAGCACTAGGGCAAGAGAAGCTCTGGAAAACCATTAGTGACTAACCTTTTGGTGTTTTTGGTTTGAGTGCAGACATCATCATCATCACTGTCCGAGCTGATAGTTATTACACTGACAGTAGGACTGGGCGAATCACGGATAACAATGGGTTGCTGACGGTGATCCTTGTGTCCGCTGTGACTGTGTGTCGCTGGTTTGTGATGGACAGTGTTTGACCAGTTGGTTACCTCCCTGGACAAAGCAATGTCCAGCTCAGGAGGTGTGTTCTCCTTCACACGTTTCTTCACAGGAGATAACTGAGTTGACATTGTTTCTTTTGTGGACCTGTAACATAGAAGATAACTTCCTAGCATCAAAGTTTATTAATAAATATCAGATACAACAAACATATTTTTGTAACTGCCTATTAAAGGGATTTATATATAAAAAAAACTTTCTTTAGTGTAAAACATACACATAATAATTAGCTTTTATCTATAACAAGCTTTGCCTGTGTCCCTTAGTACGAAATCCAACACTAATAAAAAAATGAAACTCTTACCTATGTCTGGTGTGTCTTTTTGAAGAAGAATGTCCTGCTGTTAAGGTGGACAGACCGTATGAAGTGGGCAGAACACCTAGATTCCACTGCTGAGAACCCGGCGCCTGAAGCAAATAAAACACCAGTTAAAGTTTATTCCGTAAGTTACAGTTCCAATAAAAACTGCTGGTCAGGTCAAAAGGGAACAAAACGCCATAATTACACTCCCAATGGCTACACTTTGGGATAGCATGGTATAGTGCACGTTACAGACTAAGAGGAGCAATTACCTTCATTGCAAGATCAAATGTTTAAATCGCTATAACAGTATCATGTATTGGTTCAGCGAGATTTGCAGTAAGAGTTCATCTAGGGGAGATAATGAAAGGGAGACAACTGACCACTGGTAACAATCCTGAAGCTTGATCCAGACCATCACTGAGCACAATAGAGCGTCTCCAGTTCTCAGGCACAGCCTGGGCAGCTGCCATCGGGTCCTGCACAATTGGCTGAGGTAGCGGGCGCTGTGACGTAAGCCCTGGCAACTGTTGCCAAGAACTGACTAACACAGGTCGACTCCCAGGCCACGAGTTCATTGTCGCATTCTGGAGAGAAAGATAAATGAAAAGTTTGTCAAGTTAAGTATTATAAATAGAAAATGCTTGGTTGTATGATTGGAGAAGCATCCAATCCAAATATTAAGTATAATTTAAATGAGTAAATAAATCCTGTTTTCTTTTCAAATATCTCTATTTTTTCTTCCTTCGTGCAGATACTCTGCAGACTTGTTTTATAGGACCAAATCTTTTTTTAGAGGATACAATTGCATCATAGTATTATGTATTGTAGGCCAATTGTTTTTGAACCCATGTTGTTAATGACTTATATTTGGCCAATTAGACACTGCAGATTTCCACTGAATCCTCCTCAAGTTTTTTTTTATTTAAACTTCTTAAATCTTGAGTAAACACATATCATAAATTGAGACAATTAGTAATTGTTAAAAGCAAAAGTGTAAGAATAAAATAAAAAGCAATAAGCTATATAATTTATATGCATTCAAATTCATGTTTCAGTAGTTATAAGAACAGCTCTAAGCAAACCATAACCTTGTTAAGAAGCTGTTTTGAAATGCACTTGTCAGATTTTTGGTCAAACTATTCTTATTATTAAGTTTTAAGTTTCTTTTACATCTCAAAGCACGAGATAGTTTTACGCCATACTTAAGATTATTTCACTCATATGACGGCGTGCCAGCCAAATTGGTGAAGGAAACCACCATTAAGACATAACTCAAAACACGACGCAGCAACAACAAATTGGCTTCCTGATGCCCCTACCCAGAGGGCACTAGGGCAGAGGAGCTCAAGCCAACCACTGACTCAAAACAGGAGAGCAAGAAAAAAAGAGAAAAAATAAAAAAAATAAAAAATAACACATAACAAAGCTCTATGTCAGTTTTAACATGTCACAACCCAGAAGTTCTGAATGAATATCGTCTGAACTCAATTTTGTTTCCATTTCAAGGGAGCAAATCTTTTCTGCTTACAATGAAAATATGTTATCAGCATTTCATATACTCCTCTTCAGGTGCTTTCTACGAATTTTACACAGTAGAATTTCTTGTGGGTGTAAGAACTTTGAAACAACATTTTTTTTTTTCTGTCTGAGTAGCGTTAAATGAAAATAAACAAGGTTGTTTGCTTTCGAGGATGACGTTATAAAATCCACCTTGTAACCGTTCCAGGCGTAGGAAATTCAAATTATACTTATTGTGTAAATGCAATATCTTGTAAAACTTGCTCTAGTTTTTTCCCTTTATAATAACTACATATAAGCAGTTTCTCTACGACCAAATTGGAAGAAAGATCAGGCAATTAAATTTAACAGACATTGAATA
>JAVFBZ010150656.1:0-19339 GCA_032466195.1 Katharina tunicata
TAGTATCTAGATCGAAACGTCGCTTAACAATATATCCAGAAGTTGAAAATCCATCTCAGTCGTCATGTCTTTGTAATCTGACTCTAGTTTGGTATTTAGTATTTTTCTTGCTTGACAATGCTTTGAGAAAGACTAGAACTGCTTGTGGCTTTCCTCTATTAACTTAGATGGAACAATCATCACTATAAGCTAAGGAAGGAACTTTTTTTACATATAAGTTTTTAGTCAAATATTATGAGAGGAAGTCTATATATACCAAAATGTTATTTGGGTCAATCAACGTGGCACAGTTCCCACCTATTTTGTTTATATTTTCAAACACATTATTATATATTGTGAAGATAAAGATTTGTATTTATATCATTGGTTTGTGTTTGTGGTCAAGATTGTCAATCAGCTGTCATAACTGAGCCACCCTTAGATGTACTGACGCTACTCCAACATGTCCAAGTCAAAAGTTAATTAGCCCCGCCCTGTTCCACTATTCAAAATCTTCACTCATTACATATAAATAAGTACATGAACCCGGCGAGATCAAAAGCTTTACTTGAGGCAAATGAGGAAAAATGGCTGGCCTTCTTTTTGCCTGAATTTGAATTATGGCATGATTTCTCCTGGCTATTACTAGCCTTTAACCAACTTAATAAATTTCACTTTAAAGTAACAAACACTAAAAATTAGGGTTTTACAAAAAATTCTGATTGCCTTGATTTTAACCAACTTTGAAGTTTGTTCATAAACAAAAATAATTACTTTAAAATGAAAATTATTAAGTTGGTTCAAGGCTAGTAATAGCCAGGAGAAATCATGCAATTATTCGAATTCAGCATAAAGAAGGCCGGTCATTTTTCCTCATATGCCTCAAGTAAAGCTTTTGATCTGGACGGATTCATGGTCTTATATGGAATGAGCTAAGAATTTGAATAGTGGATGTGGGCAGGGCTAATTAAAGTGTGACTTGTTGTAGCTTCGGTACATCTTAGGTTGGCTCAGTTATGACAGCTGATTGACACAGCCACATAATAATATTCTGACAGAAAATTCTTTTTTTTTTTAATTATAAAACTCTTCTTCAACCTACAAATTTGATGTTGGAATTATTGGAAAGCCTCTAGCTTGTACTTCTTGAGAAAAATATAAATTTTTCATGAAATTCTGTGATAGTGCAAAATTCAAAACTTTTTAGTGCGTATGTTACTTTAAAGTAAGTGTTTTAGTTTATGTACAAGTTTCAAAGACAATCAGTATTTGTTGAAAATCGCTTATTTTGGTTGCTTATTTGACTTTAAGCATTTGTATAAAATGGTCCATTGATTCACTTCGGTGATGGACCTTGTATGTAGTATAAACTGGACATTGGAATATAGCTGCAAACGTCAAAGTGAGGCCGTTGACCTGATCAATCGACCTATGGCATCAGTTCACCTACATGTATATCACGTGATGTGATTATCTTCTTGCTTTGGTCATTTGGTAGTTAATAATGCCAAATCGTGCGATTTTATCTCTTTATTTTCTTTGCTGTTACCTGCCCTACGTTAATATGTATTGATACGGAATGCACTTGATGTCTTATATGATACGTTTATCTACATGCGTCAAAAGCGTTGTCTTGAGTTATAAATATACCGCTAATGGGCTAAAAGAAACGGTCAGTCATTACACCAAAGGGGTCGGAAGTCACAAGAGATGGGCGATTTTGATCTAGAATAACTCTTTAAGCTTAGTGACATCCTGAATGGATACAGTTTCAACGTGTTCTGTCACGGTGGTACAAGTCGTGATTTATTGATTGATCTTGAAAGCCATGTACAAGGGCATTTCACTTATATGACTGCTGTGTATTCCAACACTAACCTATGATATACAGAAACACAACCATACAATGTTACGCAGCTTTTTGGGAAAGGCAATGTTTCTCCAGTGCTAAGCAGGAAAGCCAGCTCTACTCCTACTGAATTTCTTGTGATGTACACCATTGGTAATAGCAGAGTAATTCTTATTTCACTAAAGTTCTGGGATTTTTTCGTACCTAGCCGCCATTCGTTGAGCTGGTTGTGCTGAAGCTTCCGGCGCCGCGGTTCTCTCTGAACTACATGGCATTAGAAAACCGATCCTTCAAGGTTCCCTGTTCTACCTATGTTGTGTTCTTAGACCCAGGTGTCTTTTGAGGGTGGTTGTTCTAACTCATTGGGCTTACACTCTGCCATATGAGTAAAGTAACCCTAATAACGGCGTAAAACCCCATTCAAACATTCTGTCAAACATAGCAATGGATGAACATTGTCTTTCCGACAGAGCGAAATCCTCTAGTGAATTGACATTTTTGTGTCGCTGTTTCTTGTTGGACTACACCGCCTTCATTTAATAGAAATATCCTTGAGCACTGTTAAAGACCGATCTATCTGTTTCCGTATCTTGAGTATGGTGTAAACACCAAACAAAACAGATTACTGTAGCCCTCCAGTGACAATAAGGGGTCGAGATTCGAAATTGAATAGTCATCAAGCAAACAGTACAAACATATTTGCCCATAATAACATCACATTAAACTGAACTTAAAATTGTTAAACGCCTTTTTGTGAAAATGACTTCTTCCATTTATACTAAACATGTTACACACACGTTAGTATTCCCCCGTGTTTTTAGTATTACAAAACACCCACAACTTTAAGGTCACAAGGAACTGAATGTAATACAGATCAATCCTTGGATTTTTTCGATATTGTGGAGCTGTTTTGTCGTTTGGGGAGACATTTAAAAAACATTCAAGAACCAAGGCACAGAAAAAACATACAACAGTTCTACATGTATTGTATCTTCAACCAGACAAGTGCCGAGGCAAGTTGGTAACTATGAATGACCATAAAGACAGTGGTATGTAGTTGTCGTACCCACTTACCCTGTCCCTAATCTGTAACGTTCTATGACTGTTGTATTAAACAGAACTAACCATTGTTGTGAGATGCTGACATTATGGTTTACACCGATACAATTCACCACAGCCCGCAACACTAAATAACTACCAGCACATGTAGCTATGTGGTACACAATTGACCTGCCTGTCCAGCGTATTGTATCCAACTAATAACTGGGGAGGGGAGGATACAAAATTACTCTGCAAGACGGGGAGGCGAACGAAAGTAAAGTTCCCCCGAAGTATTAAGCCATCAGTCAAAAGGCGCCTACTTCTCTCATCCACACGATAATCCCTGGGGTGCAGGTCCCAGTGAGACGATAAAGGAATCTACGCACAACTTTTGAGGGATATCCAGAAATTTCCAGACTAAGTTCGTATTAAAGTTTTTTAACAATAGAAACACTTTAAGAATATGAAAATACAACCAAGTAGTGGACCAAAATTAGTCTTACTATTGGTCATGTGGTTATACCTGTCAGTCTTGTTCCGGGGGGAAAGATGGGGGGTGTTAAAATATAATTAAACCATTAGAGCTGTGACTCCCAAAGGTAGGGGTTGAGACTGTTGCCAAATTGTTTGAAGAGAAGAATAAGAAATCCAAACCAAGGGCAACATTGTCTGTTATTGGGGAGCTTATGTGCCCCAAGAAGAAACCTTGCCACCTCTATGAATGGGTGAGGGATGGGTTTTGCAGACATAAACCAATTCCTAGCACATCTAAGAAGAACAACTTCCACGTACACAAACTCCTCACTTACTCATACTAAATCCAGGACAGCTCGTGTCACCACACTGTCGATCTGAATTGGTACATTCAAGTTAGGAACATGAGCTCCACACATGTAGTCACTTCTGTTAGCTTCTTGATATATGTATCCTCTTCAGACCGTACTCAACACACTCAGCATAACGTTGACGAACTAAGGGACTGAAAGGGGGATTCACAATAAGTCAGGGTTATTTTAAGGTTGTGTGGGAAGGGGTCGAAAATTATCTTCTTTGGACACTCCTTAGTGAAATGTGCGTATTCCGGACGACTATAACAGTTCCTCACCAAGAAGGAGAATCGTTACATGTTGTTTGAGGATCTAGGTCCATGGTCACTAGTTCCGCACTCTTGTCCATGCATCCTCTTACGATTCGATGTGTGTTTGTTAATTGGGGTCTTACGCCGTACTCAAAGTTATTTCACTTATATGACGGCGTGACAGTCCAATCGGTGAAGGAAACCACCGTAAGCGATGCTGGCAACAATGAAGACAGGATAAAACATTTACATAACATTATCAAACCAGGACCCCACAAAAAATTGGCATCCTGTGCCCCTTAGCTCAAAGAGCACAGGAGGCTCCCACCCACCCAACCACCCGCCCCTTAACTCAGAGAGCACCAGGCCACAGGAGGATCCCACGTTATACGCTTCGATGGCTCAATGTAAGGTCAAAAGATTAGAACCTTTGATTTCGTGCCTGGCTCATAGCTTTGTTGTTAATGATGGAATTTTAAAATCATTTGGTGCAACTAATCACCATATGACGACGATGTGTCGGCGTGCAAAACCCGTGTCGGCGATTTGAAGGTCAAGGGTTTAACAACTTTGTTTTTGTGTCTGCGTCATAACTTTGTCATGCATGATAGGATATTAAAATAATTTGTTACATGGATTAAGAAAACTCGTCTTGCTAATTTGCAATGATTTATTCGATTTTTTGCAATGATTTATTCGCTTTTTGGGGCATTCAGTTAAAAATAAGTCGATGATTTTCCAGATGTGACTTCCGTCTATCTACGCCGCTGAGTTGGATTTTTAAGAAAATATATCATTTCCTATGTGGATTTTGGAAGAGTAGGCCCCTATGTGGCTTGCCCTTGGTTGTTCATTAGGGCAAACAAGCCTCGTTCAGACCATTAAGATTTACTGAAATACCCATAGTCAATTAAGATTAAGTACTATCTTCGGAGCTGGAAAACGGTTCAATTGTCTTTGGTCACAAGTCTTTTTCCAAATGTCAACTAGTGTTCACCTAGAAAGAGGTATCCCTGTGCGCTGTTTACAGAAAGTAAGTTTATAACTGATTAGATGGTACTGCTGCACAATTTTTTTTTTTTTTTTTAATTTTATTTTTTTTGCATGCGTTTTACAGACTTCAATTGAATCGACCCGTCACAACTTTCTCTGTTTCATTTTAAATCAGTTGGTTGTTAAATTTTGACGTTTCATTCGATAGCACATATTTTTGCAGAAACTACAGCAACAAAAAGGATGGCTTGTCAAGACATTAGTGTTTGTATTCTTCTAAATGTCGAGAAAATTAAGAGCCCATTTTAGTATGCTCTAGTATCATTTGTATAGAACGGTCCCTTGGTTCACTTCGATGACGGACCTTGTGCATTTTGAATAAAGGTAAGAATGCCATATCGAGGCCGCTAGTCCTTGACCTGATCAATCGACCTATGACGCCAGTTCACCTCTATCACATGATTTGACTCTGCTTAAATTGGTCGTTTTGTAGTTTGTTATGCAAAATAGTTCGATTTTATTTCTTTATTTTCATTACTGTTAACTGCTGTATATCGATTTGTATTGGTGCTGAATGCACTTGATGCTCAAGTATCAGGTCAAAACATTTTTTGTTTATGCATGGATCAGCCTTTAAAATTTCCTCAACTTGAAAGAAGTGAAGAGTTGTTTTTTTTGTTAGAAAATTAAAATGCTAATTGTCAGAATATATTTAACAGAACACAGCAGAACTGTTCCGCTATCATGCGGTTTATGATGTTGTCGCGAGCGATATCGCCTTGCACTGATTGCCCAGCTATTCTTGTTTATTTGAGTTTGTCACCAGTATTTACAGACGAATAGGGTTCTTAGGCATCTTATTTCAACATGATATTTGACATCCATAATACGACACTGTGTTACAAGAACTTATGTGTTTCTTGTACTGCCGTCATGAGTGAAATAACCGGCACAAACCCCAAGTCAAACAAACAAACAAATAATCTATGTGTCGTCATGTAATTAGAATCCCAGTTGTGCATATAGCTTATGAGTATAAAAGTAGACAGCAGCTGTAGCGACTATATAATGAGCCTTTGTAATAATTGGATTGTAGAACTAATGTCTGTGCGATCTTTATTTTCATGCCTCATATATAACCTGTTTGTGTCTGCATTATTTCTAGCGGGTATGTCTGTCAACTCTATGGATACAACTGTCGTTTATCGATAACCGTTAGTTGCTATGAAATGTAGTTCACGTTTCCAAATGCTTGTCAATGCTTTCAATGAGGATTGATTGTCTCAGAACGAAGGCGATATGTGAAGCTATGGCCTTGGTCTGTGGTCAGTTCAGAGAGGAAGAATACAGAATAATCACATGTTTTAAAACATGGAATTCGTTCGAAACTATTACGTAAATAAAAATAACAAACGAAAGAGGCGACAGGCTCTTACCGCGGCAAACTCTAACAAAAACGAAGAATTTACATGTACCAGATACTGTCAGTATGTATTTACGACTTACGACACAGAAATTACGACACAGATCGATGTAAACTTTCCATCATTCATCAGTAAAATGTGTTTTTTTTCTGTTCTATAATGTTCTGCCTCACCCCATAATTCATAAGAGGAGGAGAGCCTCAATTGCCGAGTACATAATGTGGATGGGAGTTGCGGGCATACTTCAAGTTAATGGACTGATATATTATTTTTTAAATCAATAATACGTTTACATTATTACTATATAGTCCAATAATCCACTTAATCAAAGCTATCGATCGAAACATGCTATGGATATAACTGGAGATCGTAGCTTTATCTTGGTAATTAAAGTGTGAAAAGTTGACATTGTCACAAAATGAAGGTGCGATGTTATATTACGCGAAACAGGCTTTTGTCTCTAGAGTGTATCGATAAATGACCTTAACTGAAAATGAGATTTCTGATCGATGACTGTTTCTCTACACTTGTTCTAATTTATTTGCCAATTAACACATTTCATTGAATGATCATTTTATGACGAAGCTATCGTATCTACATTCAGAAGTACCACTGGATACAAAAATTATGGGAGAACAGTTGCGCTGGGCGGGGTGGCGGGGTGGGGGGGGCTACAATGTTAATTCTCGGTCAGCAACGTTTATTGATAATATTTTCTCGAATTTCTATGAAGAAAATATGTATGCATTTCCCATTGTGATCAGTAATTCTACACCTAATAAAATCCACAAGCCTTGGATATCTGGCGCGATTTTACACTCCATACACGAAAAAAATAAACTCTAGCGTGAACAATTAAATTTTCCAACCACAACGTCCAAGTTAATACATAGAATATATCACAATAAATTAAATAATTTAATACGGCGCAGCCGAAAACATTGTTTTGAAGAAAAATTAAATTAATGTAACATTAACATAACAGGTACAAGGAAAATACTTGGCGAGTTGCTCGGGAGAAAGAAAAATCACAAAAAAGTTAATTTTAATGACCAAAATGACGATGAAATCGCAAAATAATAATTTCAATTCCTACTTTTCGACAGTTGGATCTAAGCTGGACGGAAAAATACCGCTGGTGTCACAGAGTTATCGCGAATTCTTGGCCGAACAAACTACGGCTGAGTTTCGATTTTCTACGGTAAAATCCGGATATCGTTGATAATGCTATAAGAAAAAGCCTTAAATCATCCTCTCCAGGTATGGATGGCATAGCTATGGAAGATATGAAATAAGTTTCTAACATTATTTGAGAACCCCTTTCTCATATAATTAACATTTCTTTCAATTCTAGTATAATTCCAAAAAAAAAAGGGCTAAAATCACACCGATATATAAAGCCGGTGACGACTCTTAAAATGAAAATTACAGACCAATTTCTATTTTACCCTGTGTTGGCAAACTTATTGAGAAACTTGCGGCGAATAGGATTCCGGAGTACCATGACGCAAACAACATCATTTCTCACGATCAATACGGATTCCGTTCAAATCACTTAACTTATTTCATAGAGACAGCTCTCTCTACAATCATCTCATTACTACTCACGAACATAAAGAATCTAACATCGTTAAATTTTTAGACCTTTCAAAAGCATTTGAGACATGCATGTTCATTAAATCTCCTTATGACCCATCGTCACAAATCACGACTTTCCTCTTAAACGGCATTGAAATATACCCAGTAAATGAGTTTAAATTTCTTGGCATTATGTTTAGTTAAAATCTATCCTGGAGACCTCATATCCGCTACATCTGTAAAAAAAAATCTCACGAACCATTGGTATCATCAATCATATTTAATCTTCAACAAACAAGCATACTCTTTTCATTTTATACTACTCTTTAATCTATCCTTATCTTTCCTACGCTATCATTCCAGGGGGAATACTTATGAAAGTTATTTGCGTTAATTATGTCTTCTTAAAAAAGGAGTCATACGAACATTCGCACACAAATAAGATCTTATACTCCACCACTTTTAAAAAGCTTGAGTTACTCCCCCTTCAACTTCTCGTCGCATACAAACTCATCCTGATCTATTACCAATTACATTTTGCGCTTTCTGATATTTATAATTATCCAACTAGAACTCAACAACTAAACATGTATCGCCCCTTTCCTATCACTTTATTAAAGCCGCAGGTCCTCGTGAAAGGAACAAACTGAATATAAACTTAAAATAATAAATTCTATGTCTTTGTTCAAGAAAAGTCTAAAGGATTATTTTCTTGAAAACATCTAATGGCCATCTCTATTGGGTTTGCATTATATTCCGTGAACCTCTGTACTCAGTCGGTTAGAGCGCTGACCCTGGTAGCCAGAGACCCGAGTTCGAAACCCGGTGGAGGCAAACAAATTTGTCTTTATCTACATTTATACAAAAATATACTTGTGTTTGCGTGTGTGTGTGTATATATAAATGTGTTTTTTCGTTCTGTGCATTTATATAAAAATGTATATTTTTTTATTATTATACTTAGATTTTTGTTTCTTACTCTTTTCTTGTTCTCCTATTGTTGAGCTCAATACCTGTACATATTTTATCTGTAAATAAATAAAAAAAATTACCATAATGATAGATCATGTCGATAATTAAATATTGAAATTATCTTAATGGATAGAACTATGGTCCTATATATGGACTTTATGCCCGCCATTCTTTTATATTATATTTTATTCTTTCAATCTGTTCTTTCAAATCACCGGTTAACCTGCATGGTAGGGTCTAAAATACCTGAATTCATCACAACGGAAGATGTGATTGAATATTTCACTGTGGCTCCTGTCATCGCTGTGTTCGTTTAATTGAGTCATTCGGCACGTATCCGTCTTTACAATGTATGAAGAATTACCTGCTGGACAAACAAATTTACACACCAGGGTAATTATGGATTTAATGTGGGCGGGGATCCTTAGCGTCAACAAAACAAAATCTATTTCTGTAGTTTGTCAATTAATTATTAATTTTAACCTGATTTTAGGGTTATTCTTTGAAGTTCCCAACTGAAAATTATTTCAACTGATTCCCCATAATTTACAATATATGCATGAAAGGCTACCCTTGTTCATAGAGCCATTTAAGCAAATGTAAAGTCATCTCAAGCGTGGTCGCTGAGGAAAACTTTCGATATCCAACACACGAGGTGCTAAATTACCATTGAGGAATGCTTATTTTAAAGAGTTAATTACATATAGGATGTTACTGTCGGAAAAAAGAATTTACAGGGTATTGACAGTATATAGTCGGAAGGATCAACTGCTACTTTTAAGGTGCTTTAGATAATAATAATAATAATAGTAATAATAATAATTTATTTCAGACACAAATGGCCCATATAAGAATACATTTATACATCATTGTCGAATCTCCATGCAATATTGTTTGCACTTCCATAATACTTAAGAGTCGGCCAAAAGTAAGTTTGTTTCCAACAAATTCCAATAACCGTGTATGTCTAAACAATGCGTATAGCTTCACGAAAGCTGGAAAATCCTGCAAAAATAAAAATGTAACTCATTATGCGGAGGAGCATATTTATAAACACAATTACTAAGTCACTGATTTTCCGCAATGACGCAAATATTGAATGGCGAATGGTCTTGACATAGCCGTTGACATACATGGAATTACATCTGTAGCAGTGTCCGGCCAGGCAGTTATTGGTGGTTAAAATTTCGCCAATAAGTTATTCTGTCATAACATCAGTTTTAATTTGTAAACTGTCACTAATCCTCAAAATCTGAGAATGTATTCCACGAAAGGCTTAGTTTAACCATCGCCTTTGCCACCTCCACTGGGCACGAATATATTTTAATTTCATCAATGTTATTAGAACATTAAAACATTTTTGTATTGTTTAAAAAAAATGACCAATGGCAGTAGTTTCGTTTTTATTGTGTTTTGAACACTTTCTTCGTTTGGATATTCTGTGTTGTCTTGTTTGCTGCTAGTAGTGTTAGGGTGGTTTCTTCCATCCATTGGGCAGACACGCTGTTAGATGAGCGAAACAACCTGAGGTATACGGTGTTAAAACCTAATCAGACGGACAAGTCTGTGTACATGTCTGAATAGCTTGTCACGTATTCGTCAATCTGTTCAACGCATCTGATTCACGTACAATACTTACTTGTTTATTAACACATCTGAATTTTGTTCTGGATTTAAGACGGTCGGATATATAAAAGCCTTCTAAGTGTAAATAAAGTTACATAATTGCTAAGAATCCATGTATTATCGACAATATATAAACACTATATGTAATATATTTGACCAATTTATATTGTAAAGAAAGTATGTTTTTAGTCAAATTCAAACCATTTCGTCACAGTTACAAACTTAAAGTTTCATTAATCAATAAACTGACTACATTATACTACATGTATATGTATACTACATGTATATTCAACCCTATTACTCCCACTGAAAAACACCTCGGTAAAACGCACTCGGAAGCCATCGAATGTACAGCGCACATTATCTCGGACGTGATATAATCATCGCCATTTTGGCCGGAACTTTTTCACAGCCTGTGGGTCAAACTGCCAATGTAAACAGATTCCACATTTTCTTTTTATTTTACATTCAGAACAAAATTTACTCCTAAACTAAATATTGTGCATCTAAAGCCATATGAATTTCTCTCGATTACCCTATATTTTCTTAGGTGTTCATTGTCCATACGGCGGTAAATAGGCTTCCGGCGAACAAAATGTACCATTTTGATGCACATTTATACATCTATCACGGCCGAGCTAAGTGATGACAGCGAACTAACGAGAAATCACGCGAGGTTTTGCCGATTGCGGTAAAACGCAGTTACATTTATTAGTTCATAAGCTTAAAATGTACGGAATCTGTGTTAGTTTATTAAAATGGTGTCAATCGTATTTAAGCGGGAGGACTCAAAGAGTGGTCATTATTGGCCAGTCGTCTGATTGGTCTTAAGTTACCTCAGGGGTTCCCCAGGGTTCATTATTGGGGCCCCTTTTCTTTGTATTGTTTATGAATGATCTTCCGTCAGTTCTCACATCTTCCTTTTGCCGATGACGGCAAGTTTTTTCGGCCAATCTCAAATAATACAGAAGCTGAACTCTTTCAAGAGGATCTTAATAGCATTTTTGGTTGGTGCCAAGTTTGGAGACTTTCACTTAATGTCAAGAAGTGTAATCTTATAAGTTTTACAAATAAAAGGAATTCGAATTATTACGTTTATCAGTTTGGAACCAATTAATCTGTAGATGTGAGAGTGTGAAAGATTTGGAAGTATGGCTTTCCAGTAAGCTTAGATACGGAGAGCATATCAATAAAATTGTAAGTAAATCGATGAGATTGCTAGGATTTCTAATGGAAAATTGTAAACAATTTAAATCGCAATGATTTATAATAAGTCTATATAAATCAATTATTAGAAGTAACCTTGAATACGTACCCCGACTGGTTTGGTCATCGTGGTAAAAACTCTATATTGACAAAATTGAAACGGTCCAACAAAAATTTATGAAGTATCTATGTAAAACATTTAACCAATCATATTTGTCTGAACTATATGAATTATTGTGTAAAATTGTTAATCTCCCTCCTTTAGCAAAGAGGAGAACATTTTTACAACTTTTATTTTTGCATAAATGTCTCCACAGTGGCGTTGACTGTCCGGTAATAACGGAAAGAATTTGTTTAAATGCGCCGTGTCCTCGTACGCGCACACAACATTGTTTTAGACCCCCAACAGCACGTATTAATGTGCGGAAATATATTTATGTACCCTTTATTCAGAATTCTTATAATGAGTTTTCAGATAAATTTATACAATTAGATATTTTTAACTCTTACCAAATTTTCAAATCTTAACTCAAACGAACTCTTTTTTAAAATGTATAAGTAGAATTTGTACTTTTGCATCATTTTTTGTACGGGGTTTGTCTCCTAACTTTTGTTTATTTTAAATCATTACCTTTTACGCACAAAAAGAAATACAAACAAAAAACAAAAATACGAAAATAAAAATATATATTAATATTGGTAGAAACGCTGTGAAAATTGTGATAAACACAAACTTGTACATAATAATTTATATGTTATTTGTATATGTATATTTGTGTTTATTGTTCTAATTGTATATGTATGTTATCAAGCATGGAAGTGGGCTTGTATAGCCTGTTTTGTCTGGAATGCAAATACAACTAAACCTAAACCTAAACCTCTGGTATAATCAACACATTTTTCTATTTATGATTTGTTGAATTAAACTATATCATCGGCGGTATCTCGTTCTAGTATTCAGCCAAAAAAAAAATATTCCGAAGAGCTCATAATTCAGAAGTTGTTTGTTCGTGTGATGCTTAACGGCTTCCGTGGCTTCAATACAAGCCGATTAGAGATTGTGATCTATAGGTTTATTTGTTGGTGTTCGCGAACATAAACATTTCCGCTTTTCCTGATAATGGACATTTTGTATGAGAAGGAAACACATGAGCATGTTCAGAATAAAGAAATATGATATTCCTCATTGTTTTGTTAAAGCTGTTGCTAATGAATCCTCACTGGACGAATAGCTTACACATATACGGATGCGGCCCTATATATTTGTGCGGTTTGCTGTTTCTTGGAAGTATAATAAATCAGTGTGCTTGCCAGTAATTGCACCTCTTGGTTATGATAGATATAAGATATTGTCTAAATCAGTAAAGTCAAATACCATTTATTATTTTAATAACAAACGGTATTCTTATCTAAAAAACATATATTGCTTTACATTCAGCCGATGTAGGCCTATAGCCTAAGTCACGGTCACCTGGCTTCTTACTGTTGGATAAAACCGGTTATTAACATTGTTCATTTTGGGTGGTTATTATGTTGGCGACAGACACACAATCGAGAAAAATGAAAATAAAAAGTAAACAAATAGGTTTTATTAAAAAAACTGAAATTGTTCCAACCTTATTATATTATAGATATATATACACAGGTTATGAAACACAACGCCTAAATCACTAGAGCTCCTCTCCACTCCAAACGCACCCCATTTTCGCACCCCAACACATTTTCCTCACGGCATCGCCTACAACGTCTACATTTCATGTATTCAAACTACATAAAGTTTACTAAACATTTTCCAATCTTGTTGCCAAAAAAAAAATCCCATTCTATACTAATTCATCTGCAAATCGACCATAAAGTCGCGTTTATTGCCAGGTTTACTTCCGTTTGTCAGAAAACTGAATTTAGCTCACGTCACTGAAGATCTCCCCGACCTCAACATGATCAAATTACATTTTATTATTATTAATATTTCAATTATTATTTAAAGATGCAGCCGTTTTTTTTTTGTTGGAAATTGCTTTTGGAGTGTAGAGGTGCCCTAGCGATTTAGGCGAAGTGTTTCAGAACCTGTGTTAAGTATAGTAGGCCCTATAATGAGGTTGGGGAAAATTCAATTTTTTTAATAAAACCGATTTCTTTACTTTTTTTCTTTATTTTTCCAATTGTGTGTGTCGCAAACATAATAGACACGCAGCATGGTAATTTTAAATAACGTATTTTATTTACTGTCAAACACCCACAAGCCAGGTGACAGTGGTATAACCGTATAAGTGTCGTGAACATCGATATATATGAGCCAACCTTCGTATATCTACATATATATCATTAGATTAAAGTCTGTGACCTGGGTATTTAGCATATTTCGAAGATAGCGCTGAGATGCAAACGATAAAAACAAACACAAAATCTGTCCTACATGTTAATTCGTGGGCTGCTGATCAAAACACGAACTATTCTCGCTTTTGTCAAGAATTTTCGTCAATATCCACATCTACTTGTAATTTAGCGATCTATATACAATGTAATTTATAAAAATACAAAGGGTGTGATAACTTTTAGAAACAGTGGTCTTTTTACGTTGAAATAAAAAGTAGATTGCGAATAAAATTGAATAAGAGGTATGTGATTGCATCAAGTCGGTAAAAGTCGTATTAAATGGGTAAAATTCGTAGCAGCGAAAGTTAATTTACGGTTTCATGTGGACAAAAGGTACAGCATTCTAACATAGATAATCAAACCATTACTGTCGAGTCTTCTCATTGGTTCTCAGTCTCAAGAAAGGTACGAGCCTATTTTAGTAACATTAAGAAGAGTTAGATTCGGCATAAAACAACTTCTTTTGGCGCATGGTTCCCTGATAACATTTGAACCTGAGGGGCGCACTCCTACGCAGTAGATGTTATGTAACAAAAGCCGCTGCGTAGGAGTGTACGCCTATTAACGCTATTACACAACTGTACTAGCAGAGATTCTCAGACGAGCACTCTGTCTTAGCTTTGTCCAATCCAAATCGCTAAAAATTATAATTAAAAATAATAATCTTTCCAGTACAAAGATAGCGTATAACAAAGATATACGTCACATGATCGAGCCACAGGTCAGTGACATGACCCATCTTGACCGACTTTCTCGATATAGCTGCAAATCTGAACATCAATCAATCGTATTCTCGCGAGATCTTCTATAGTAGACGTGGCTATTTTAAAATGAAATTCAGTTACCCGATGTTATTCACAACAACACATTATTTACATAATAAGCTATAACAAGTTGACTTGAGTTTACCTATAGCCTGTAAAGCTGCATTATAAACACATTGTTGTCTTCAACAAGGCTCATCTTGGCCAATCGGCAAAACCTCGCGTGATTTCTCGTTATTTCGCTGTCATCACTTAGCTCGGCCGTGATAGGCCTATGAATATGTATCAAAATGGTACATTTTGTACGCCGAAAGCCTATTTACCGCCGTATGGACAATGAACACGTAAAAAAATATAGGGTAATCGAGCGAATTTCATATGGCTTTATATGCACAATATTTAGTGTAGGAGTAAATAATGTTCTAAATGTAAAACAAATGGAAACTGTGGAATCTGTCTAAATTGGCAGTTGTGAAAAAGTTCCGGCCAAAATGGAGATGGTCGTGTCACGTCCGAGGTGATGAGCGCAGTACATTCGATGGCTTCCGAGTGCATCTTGGCACGTGAAAACGGATCCGAAAATAAAAACGAAAGGAAAAATGTCAACGTTTTTAACCTAAGCTTGACCTGATACATGTTTAAAACACCTGTATAAAGATAATAAACAACCGGTAATTTAGAAGATATATGGTCGTGCACACATGCTTACATACAACACAGTAATGTAGCACTACGTCGGCGATATTGTTACCTGCCCTTGGAGGGCCTATAGTTTATTATCTGCCTTGTATGTAATGCGTATAATTAAGGAGACGCATATTTGTTATGTGAATAGTGAGGCCATTCAACCCACATGGACGAGTCTGCGCATTGGGAAGATATTTCCTATTGAGGCTCCCCAGGATGGGTCCATCAGCAAACGAAGTTTCATGATTGGTCATTTTATTTTACACCTGCTCTTATCTCTTTTATGTATTTAATTGAAGAGATAAGCGTGTTGTTGAAAAGATTCAAGTTGTATTTTATCTGTCAGAATTGTGAGACAATTCTGGGTAAATAGCCTTAAAGGTATGCGGAAAAACTGTGAATAGCCGTGTTTATTCTTAACATAGAAAGAGACAGCGAAATGGTAGCACTTGAAGGAATAACTGATATATTTTGGCGTAATCTTTTGTAAATAAGTAATTTACTTCTTCAAATGCGCGCAAGAAAATCCAGATATAGGCGATAGTGGTGAATAAAGAAAAAATAGGCAAAGCTGACATGCTGGTCTTTGGCTGCACTTGGCCCGCTTTTAGCATGGAGCATAGGATTAAAACTACAAGAAAGTGAAGAGTTTGGGCCTATAAAATATAGAGCATAACAAAACTGTTTTTGAGGGTATCGAAGAAGCAGTTTTGAATTGTTGTAATAGGTATGATGATCTAAAAAAAATAACCCCAAAGAACAAACTCATCTGTGGCTAGATAAAAAAGACGCTGCTTTCGTGTCCCTGTGTCAGTGCTTACCGTAAAGAAAGATTCGTAATCTTTACCTGGATACAAATTATGTCGCTCTGCCTTGAGCCCTAGTAGCTCAGTCTGTAAAAGCGCTGGACCTGCTAGCCAGATACCCGAGTTCGAATTCCGGGGGAGGCCAGCATTTATAAATATATAGATTTTTTACTCTTAAAGTTGCATATGCAATCAAAAGTTCTGAATTTTGCTTTATCACAGAATCTCATGAAAAATTGATATTTTTCTCAACAAGTACAAGCTAGAGGCTTTCCAGTACTTCAAACATCAAATTTGTAGTTTGAAGGAAAGTTTTATAATAGTAAAAACAATAAAAACTGAATTTTCTGGCAGAATATTATTATGTGGATGTGTCAATCAGCTGTCATAACTGAGCCACCCTTAGATGTACCGACGTTACTCATTTGTATAAAACGGTCCAATGATTAACTTCGGTGACGGACCTTGTATGTAATGACCAGGCATTCTGAAAATAACTGTGAACGTCACAGCGAGGCTACTGAAGCTTGACCTGATTAATCGACCTATGAAGAAATTTAAACGCTTTGACGTGATTTGATTCTCTTGTTGCATCAGTTCGACCGAATGTTATGTTAAATAGTTCTAGTTTATTTCTTCATTTTCTTTGCTTTTACAGGCTTTATGTAGATTTTTATTGGCGCGGAATGCAGTTGATGTCATATAGGATACGTTTTTTTACATGCGATACAAGTATGGCCTGCAGCGGTAAATTTACCGCTAATGGGCTAAAAAATGGCCTGTCATTACACTAAAGCCGATAATCGGAGGTGACGAACGGTACCGGAGAAAGGGGAGGTTGAACTAAAATGCGACGCTGCTCCAAGTCAAACCTTACCGCCCCCTTCCGCTATTTAAAATATTAACTCATTTCACCAAAAGCTTTACTTGAGGATAAATTACCGTTCTTCTCACTAGCCTTGTACCAACTTATTAATTTTCAATTCAAAGAAATGCACAAACTTCAAAGTTGGTTAAAATCTAGACAATCAGAATTTATTGCAAAACCTTAATTTTGAGTGCTAATACAACTTTAATGTACCGGTAGAGAAAGAAAATATATATGCCAGAACCATATTTTCGGAATTGACCAACTAGATTTAAAACAGATGCCGTTTCAGTGTCCCTGGGTCAGTGCTTACCGTAGAAACAGATTCGAAGCCTTTATAATTTGGATTTAAAAAAATCGGTCGTTCTGCCGTGATCCTCTGTAGCTCGGTCGGTTAGAGCGCTGGCCCTGCTAGCCAGAGATCCGAGTTCGAATCCCGGTGGAGGCAAGCACATTTTCTTTCTGTTTAATTATAAATATATATATCATATTAGTGTACTTGTTACAGCGTGTTTACGTTGTGTTTTTAAAGGCGACTACCAGAATATGTCAGATAATGATATATTGAGAGAAATACTCTCCTCTGAGGAATTAATCCACATTAGTTGCAAAATTTGCTTTTTTATTTTGGAACATCGGTGCACATTACTGTAAATGTAATTAACTGTACTATTGTTTGTATAACTTGTATTTGTATAAATGTATTGACTTTTGTTTATTATTTTTAAGGCAACTGGTCTCTCATAACTCCCTACGGAGTGGCTTTTATATGTCTTTTTGTCAATAAATATGTGATAGTTTAAATGATATGTTATGTATATGAGGCCAGACATTAATTAAATCCGTTTTTTAAAGACATTTCTTATTTTTCATTATATCATTAAAGAATTTTTATATTTCGATTTGAAATATAATTTTGTTATGGCAGCATATCCCCCTTGTCCGTATGATATGTCCCCCTTTTTCGTATGATTTGTCCCCCTTTTTCGTATTTTTGTTCATAAAAAAAAGACTAAAAAAGTTTAAATATTAACAGACACAATTGTTAGACTTTCCAATTTAAGGTAAGCGAAGCAACGGACTCAATGTATATCAAGTTTACACGTAGCCTACATTGTAGTTAATTAACAGGATTTGAACAGGTGGACGGGTCCACATTTTACTGACTATTGATAGAGTATTTCTGAGCTGCTTTATTAGAGGAATATGCCTTTGTGTTTACCTTATATTGTATATATAATATATGAATTATGATAAAATATAGGTACATATAGTAATTAATATTCAATTATATTCAATTGTATCCTCTCGGTATCCGACAGTCCCTTGTGGAGCCCCATATACTCTAATTGTGAAGATCAGTTTGCTCTTGGTTTGTGAGATGTGATTCATATTTAGTCCAATAATTGGTTCACATATTCTGCCTTATGCTGACCGACCTTGGCCGACAATCGGGCTATTATGTGCTTCACATATCGGCAAGTCTACGACAATGCCCATATATGTCATTCCAGCCACGATCAGCCGTCTCCGGCAGACTATTTATAGTAGAAATTTTAAACAAAAGCTCGTAGTTAAGAGAGTGTTCCTAAACTAGATAGAATATTAAAACACACTACAATATCCCGGAAAGCTTTTGGACGAGGGATATTTGTTAAGCTCTAGTAGGGATGGTTTAGAGATCGTTACCATAGTCGTCTCAGGCAAAAGCCAAGGTAAGTCGTAAATTTGCTTATTTATTTGTTTACATTGTTATTGGTACATCATTATCCTTAGAATATGTCCACTCTTAGGCGCTCACAATTCGAATAAACTTATAACAATATAACTTTATAAAAATCTGTTCTTTTCTTGCGTCGCTGATTCCTATATCGATATGTTTCTTCACCTGTACCAACCAGTCCTATCAATCACCACCTATATGTATAATCTATCAAATGTGCCGTCTTTATGCCGAAAGGACGTCTTTAAATTGGGATCTATTTCATTATTACGCCAAATAAAATACAAATTCTGAAACTGGTGTTGGTCAATTAAAAAAACATTTCTCAACAAAACGTTTTCAGAAAATGCGCTGTTTCAATATGGCTTT